>BLSH010551989.1:165455-179286 GCA_018402905.1 Glandirana rugosa | reverse complement strand
CTTGCTTCTCTTTTCTTCCTTTTTAATATATCCCTCTATGTTCATTATCTTACGGTCTCGTCTCCTCGCCCTCTGGCCCCCTTTCGTCTCGATCATTTCTTTTTCCTTCTTAACCGCCTCCACGACCTCCTTCTTTCTTTTGTCTGAAAAGTGAACCACTCCTTTGTCCTCGTGGTTACCCCTTTATTTCGTCCCTTCACCAATCGTTCCCGTCACTTTCTGTTTTTCTCATCTAGTAAGTATGGGGTCTATTTTTTATCGTCTCCGCTCTACCATGTATGTAGTAGTCTTTATCGCCTCCACAAGGTATTCATGATATGTTTCGATATACTACAGTCCTTAGTTTTTCTTCCTTTTCTTAGGGACCTTTCCCTTTGCGTTCTTTTTTATTTTATAGAACTTTCCTGCCTTCCGAACTTTTAGGGTCGACTTTTTCCAGGGATTCTTTTCCTTCTTTTTGATTCCTGACATCATATAGCTTTGTATAGTACTTATGGAACACCTCCGCTATTTCTGATGATGTATGTACCATCTCGCCTCTGCTATTTTTTATCTGGGGTATGAATGATCTACTCTTTTTGTCTTTCACTGCCCTTGCTAACCACTTCCCTGCTTTATTTCCCCATTGGTGCTCCTGTTTCCTCACCAAGTGAAAAGTCTGTTTTCTTTCTTCCTCCAGCACCTCCGCCAATTCTTCCTTTTTCTTTACTAGCTCTGCTTTCCCCCGGTCTCCCGCTCCTCTGCTCTGGCATTCTATTACTTGTATCTCCCTATATAATTTTTCCTTCTTTTCTCTTCGTTCCTTTTTCTTTTTTGCTCCCATTCCAATGAAAACTCCCCCTTATGTAAACTTTATGTGTTTCCCACAGTAGGGGCCTCTCAATCTCTTCGGTGTCATTAATCATAAAGAAATTCTCTAGTTCTTCCTCTATCTTTAGCTTGATTTCTGGATTTGCTATCAGTGACTCGTTCATCCTCCAGCACCGTTCTTTCTGTATCTGTGTTCCTACTTCTATCTGTACCCATACCGGTGCATGGTCAGATAGAGTCATGGCTTTGATCTCTGCTTTCTTTATCCTCGGGAGTTCTTTATGTTCCATAAGCACATAATCCAGTCTGGAATAAGTTTTATGCATTCCTGAAAAATATGTAAAGTCTTTTTTACTTGGGTTTTGTATCCTCCATATATCCATTAGTTGGTTTCCTAGCAGTAAACTCTTTGTCTTTCCGAGATTCCGTTTTAATCCCCTTCCTTGTAATCCTGATGTGTCCACTCGTGGGTCCAAACACATGTTGAGGTCCCCCATTATTATAAGGAGCCCATCTTTAAACGTCTCTAATTCTCTCAATATTTTCCTCAGATATCTCTCCGGATCTTTATTAGGGGAGTAAATATTCACGATGGTATATTTTTCGTTCATTATTGTCATTATTGTCATATTGTCATTATTGTCCCTTTTATAAACAGGAATCTACCTTCCACTCTTGACTCTTCCAGGGAAAATATAACATTTTTACTGAAACCAATGGCCACTCCTCTTGCTCTTCCTGAGGGCGAGTCTCCGTAGTACCACTTAGGGAAATCCTGTGATCCCAGCTTGATTCCCGAGGTGTGTGAGATATGGGTCTCCTGGAGGCCAATTATGTCTGCCTTATAAAATTGTAGTTCCTTTCTCACCTTAAATCTTTTTTCCGCTGTATTTAGACCCCGGACATTATATGTTATTATATTTATTCGTCCCATTTTTCTTTTCTCCCCCTTTTCCTAATATCCCAACTTCGACTTAAACGCAGAGAGAGAGATCTCCTATCCCCCCCCTCTACCCCTCCCCCATCCCACCCTCCCCTTGGGTGGGTGAACGGTTTTCCTCATTCCGTTCTCTATATGGAGCCCGTCTTCCTCGCTGGAAGCCCGTTTCCTCTCCATATATCTCTTGGGGGCAGCTTTGGGTCTAAACCGCACACCTCTCCTCCCCACCCCGTACCCATGCACCTTTTCGCTGTTCCCATCCGCAGAGCAAAAAATAAAAAAATAAAAAAAACACACTCCTCAAAGTTCTCTCACTTCTCAGTCCATTACTTCCTTCCCCTTCTCCCCTCCTGGCGAGTCCAACCTCTCTTATCCGCCTGGGAGGTCCCTTGATTGTTTCCCTCTTCTTCCCATCCCGGAAGGGGAGGTGGTTGGATATCTAATTTTTTACAGAATTCCCCCAACTCTTCCAGGAATCTCAATACTGCCGTTCTGCCTTCCTTTCTTCCTTTTAAGCATGCGGGGAATCCCCACCAATACGTTATGTTTGCCTGCCGCATAACTTCTGTGAGTGGTCTAAGTGTTCCCTTCCTCCTTAATGTTTTCGCTGACAAGTCAGAGTATATCTGAATTTTTTCTCCCTTACAGAGGATCTCCGGCATTTGCCTAGCTTTCCCCATAATTGTCATTTTCTCTTCAACATAATGGAAACGTATAATAACATGCCTGGGGGACTCTCCCCCGCTTGACCATTTCCGTGCAGTTCTATGGACTCTGTCCATTTTTACCTCCTCCGAATCCTTCTTTTCCAGCATTGGTTTGAAAAGGTCTTGCATCAGCCCTCTTAGTTCTTCATCCTTAAATTTCTCCGGTAGGCCCTTAACTCGCAAGTTTCTTCGGCGACTGCGATTTTCTTGGTCTTCTAACCTGTACATAATTGATCTGTTGTTCCTTTGGAGTTCCTTCATCTGTTCATTTAAATTTTCCAACTTTTTTTCATATATATCCAGTCTTTCTTCTGTCTCTTCCACCCGTTGTAGAACCTGATTTATATCAGTTCTGATCATTCCCATCTCGTTTTTTAGTGTTGTTTCCATTTTAGATAACATTTCTGTAAGAGCTTCTTTAATCTGAGGGAGGCTTACCTGGGTTTCTTTGTCGAGTCCCTCTTTAGAAAGTTGGATAGTTTGGCCTTTTTTCTTTGGGTCTTCTGCTTGTTCTTTTCCATTTTTTGGAGGGGTTTCTTTGTTGTTTCCTTTCTTCGGAGTTACCTCCTCCTTCTGCCCCACTCCACTTGTCCCCCGCCCAGGGCTTTTTTTACCCGTCATGCTTGTTTCGGCAGCCATATATCTTTGTATCCCCCCTGGGCTAGAGGTAGCTTGGGTGGTTTTTCCCACCGTTCCTCCTTTACTAGATTTCCCCCTTGTCGACATGTCTCCTTCACTTCCTCCAAACCCCTTCCAAAGGGGTGGTGCAAAAGAGGGGAGAGGAGACAGGAGGGGGGGATTAGTGCGAGAGAGGGAAAAAAAAATAAAAAAATTATATATATAAAAAAAAAAAAAAAGGGGGGGACCTCGGTGTCTCCAGCACCTTCCCCTGTCACCCTTTAGAGGTTTGTCTTTATTCCAGGATATGCAGGTTTGAGATGTTTATTAGCATCGATAGATCTCAGCAACCATTCCATTCCTTACCTCCTTCTACCTGTCGATCGCCTCCCATTCCTTTCTTTTAACAGCACTGTTCCCCTGTTAGCTGCCGATTATATTTGTGTTTAGATTCTTGAGCTCTTATATTCATCCACCCACTAGTTTTATGTCCTCTTTAAATATATAGGCAATACAGGAGCCCATTCATAGTGGCTCTACTTCCTCTCGTAATCCACTCTTTAACCACTTCACAATGCACTGTTAATACATATCTTGAGTTTTTAACTTTACTACTTATCTGCTGCTCCAGATGGTTCTGCAGGGGTCCTTAGGTCCTCATATCCTCCTTGGGTCCCCACAGGGTGAAGCGCTGGCTTTACCGGCTGGTTCCCCCCTAATTCTCCTTTACCTCTGCGGCTATAGCTTAGGGTCCCCTTACTCCCGGGTAGCCGCTCCGCTCTGTCCTTTGGGCGGCATTTCCACCAGTCCCGGCTCCGATCCTGCACGCCTCCTCGGCTCTCCGGCTCTCCGGTTTCCAGCTTCCCTTCAGCGTCCCTTCAGCGTCCTCGTGCATGGGTCGTGGGCGAGGAGTCCAAGTGCGTCGGCTCCCTCTGACGTCCCGCTACGTCATCCGCCCTCGTCCGAATTATTGCTATCTACTGACAGAACACTAGAGCCAAAATTAACTGAGGATAGAGCCGCTGGCTCAACACAATAGTGAGACATGAATGTGTCTATGGATGACCAAGAAGCTGCTCTACAAATCACGTTCGGCGCCACATGACGCGAAGCTGCCCACAAAGTCGCAATACCCCGGGTGGAGTGAGCCATCACTGCCTCTGGGGGAGCCATGCCCTTTGCCCTGTAGGCCCATTTGATGGTCTGTACAATCCAGGATGATATTGATATTGTCGAGGCCCGCATCCCCTTGTTTTTCCCTTGTAGCAAAATAAAGAGGTCTTCTGACTTGCAAAAGGAGCCGTAGCCTCCAGATATTGCTTTAGTGTATGACCCACATCCAGAGGGTGGGCCTCTGCGTTGTCTGCTGACTTGTGGGTAGGAAGAGCAATTTCCTGGTTCTCATGGAAAACCATAGTCACTTTGGTTCTAGACCTCAACATGGGCACTAGAACCACTCTGTCAGGAACAAAGGTAAGGGAGAGTTCCGCCGAACCTAAGTCTGATCTCAGACACCCATTTTGCCGAGGTCACTGCAACTAGAAAAACTGTCTTAAGCGTTAAATCTCTGACTGATAGTGGCTTTGCTAGGGTAGATCAAAGCCGTGACAGGAAATCCAGGGCGAGGGGAAGGTCCCACTTGGGAAACCTTGACTTCTTCTGAGGCCTAAGCCTGATTGCCCCTTTAAAGAACTGGTGAACCAGTTAATCATTGGCCCAGGAACAACCAGTGAAGCACTTTATGGCCGACACCTGGACTTGTAGGGAGCTGACCAAAAGTCCCAGGTCAAGGCCGGACTGTAGGGAGCTTAAGATGTCCGAGGTGCTTGGACTGCTGATGGAGGCAGATCTGGAGCTCATATGATGTGAGAATCTTGACCAGATACGCTCATAGACTCTATTGGTGCTTCCCCCTCCTTGCACTTAGAAGAGTTGGAATAGCTTCTTGCGGGCAGCCTAGGGCCTCCAGCCTTCCCCTCTAAAGGACCAGGCCCTGAGGTGCAGGTACGAAGGACGGATGTAGATTCGCTCCTTGACCCTGGAGATCTGGTCTGGATGGAAGGGGAACTGAATCCCTGAAACTGAGGAGCATCAGTAGCGGAAACCAAGGCCTGTTCGGCCAGAATGGAATCACTGCGACGATTTTCACCGCTCCCGGCCTGAGCCTCCGGAGGAAATGAAATATTAATGGTACTGGCGGAAAGGCATAGGCCCTCCGGAATCTCCACAGATCTGAAAGAACATCTATCCCCCACGCTTGTGGATCCCGGAACCTCACATAGTACCTGTCCAACTTGTGATTACAGGCTGAGGCGAACAAGTCTACTTCCAGCACTATTCCCAGAGTTGGGATCCAATCGAAGACTTCTCTGTGCAGAGACCATTCGTTGTTGTCCAGTTTTATCCTGGACAGAAAGTCCGCTTGAGTGTTCTTGATCCCCGGAATATAAACTGCCCAAATGTTGCTGAGGTTCTCCTGGGCCCAGTCCATTATCGGCTCTACTTCTCGAAGCAGGGATCCACTGCGGGTCCCCCCTTGCCATTTCACATAAGCTACTGCGGCTATGTTGTCCATCTTGATCATGACTGAGGCGATCGCTGTCAGGTGATGGAATGCTAGTAAGGCCTTGAACGCAGCCCGCAGTTCCAGGATGTTGGAGACTATCCCCTGGGAATGGTAGCCCCATTCACCTTGCGCCATTTCTGATGGCAGTGGGCACCGCAGCCCCGGTTGCTGGCGTCTGACGCTATTGTCTGCCAGGGGGCTGGAGTCAAGGAGTGACACCTGGAGAGGTTCACCTGCTGGAGCCACCATAGGAGGTACCGCCTCATAGAAGATGTTACGCGGATGCGCTGTGTCTCTCTGTGTGATTTCCACTGCTTGAGAAACCCTCTCTAAAACATTTGCATCCTCCTCTGGGCCCACTTCACCATGGGAGCTGAAAGCCACGGAGACAAGAGAGCTTGATGGATTTGGTCCCAAATCACTGTTATCTTCTCTTACGGAAGTGAGATAGTGCCTGCTTCTGTGTTGAAGAGGGCTCCCAGAAAGACTAGGGACTGTTATGGCAACAGATGACTTTTGTCCAGATTCAGAAGCCATCCAAACTCCTGCGGAGTGGAGATAACTAGGTCTCGGTGTTCCAGCAGCTGGAGCTTGTCTTGAGACAGCAGGAGGAGGTTGTCTAAGTAGTGAAATAGACAAACTCCCTTGACTCTCAGCAGGGCTACCATGGCCAGCAGAATCTTGGAAAAGACTCAAGGAGACGTTGTCAGGCCAAACGGGAGGCAAGTAAATTGAAATGTAATTGACCTACTGCAAAACTGAGATAACACTGGATGTCGGCCACTATTGGGATGTGGAAGTAGGCATCTTTGAGGTCAATTGATATCAGCCAGTTCCCTGTCTGAACAGACTGCTGGATAGTATGCAGTGACTCCATTTTGAGTTTTTCCTTTTTTATAAACCAGTTGAGGTGAGTCAGATCGATCACCGGTCTCCATGAGCCATTCTTCTTCTGGACTAGGAATAAAGGAGAATAAATCCCTTGGCCCCGCTCTGTGTGTCCGTGCCTGACTGCCTCCTGCTCCAGAAGGGACTTTATATAACTTGATAGGACCTCTTTTTTCCTTTAAGGATGGAATGGCCGTGGAAACAAACCTTCACCTGGGTATTTCGATGAAGACTCAAGTGTGGCCCGCGGACACTGTTTTGAGCGTCCAGAAATCCCGGACCGAGGCTGCCCAGACATGCTAAAAATGGCGTAAACGAGCCCCCACCAGGCATGTCTGGGCAGGCCCAACCTCAAAAGGACTTAGCAGGTCCTTGGCCACCTAAGGAACTTCCCTTCGTGGTCTTCTGTAAAGCTGAACGCTTGGTCCTCCAGGACCCACCGAACTCTCGTCCGGGTTTATAGCTGCATGCCTCCCTGGCCCGATAAAAGCTTTGCTTCCTTGTTGAGCAGCGCCCTAGCTGGTGGGTCCTTGTTGAGGAGCGCCCTTGTTGGTGCCAATCCTGAGGATGGAACCCCGACTTCCCTCCCATGGCCCGGTTATGGCGTTGTTGAGCTTATTACCAAAAAGGGAGTTACCCTCAAAGGGGATCCAGCACCAAGCCTGTTTGGAGGCCGGATCCACCCGCCATGGACAGAGTCACGGAGCCCACTTGGCTGTAACTGATGCCAACATAACCCAGGCCACCAAGCTGTTGATATCCAGAGACGTCTCCCACAGGAAGGCCGAAGCCATCCTTAGCTCTTGAATGGGTGAGTTCTGTACCACTTCAGCGGAAAAACCTGCCAATGACTCCTCTACCTTGTCAGACCACACTTCCATGGCCTTGGAAATTGTTGCTAAGGCTAAGGCCGGTTTGCATGCCATGCCTGCCATCATAAAGATGCATTTAAGGTCCGCATCAATCCGCCTCTCCAGAGGGTTTTTGAAAGAGGCCGTGTCTTCTAACGGAAGGGTCACATATTTCACGAGCCTCATCAAAGCTAAATCCACCAACGGTGCTGCTTCCAGGTGTGTTACCTCTTCCTTTTCAAATGGGTACAGTCTCTGTACCTTCGATGCCAATGAGCCCCTCCTCTCAACCTTGTTCCATTCATCTGAAATAATTCCCCCCAAATCAGCTAAGAGGGAAGATTTGTACGCTCCTTACTGAGCTGTTTGAACAGTTTTTCTGTTTCGGAGGTGACACCTCTGGATCCTCCAAATCCAAGACTTCCCATGGTATATACGTCCGGCGGTTAAGTGATGGGGGCCAGCTAGGCTAACAGACACCATCTTACATGGTTAGAATCCTCAATAACTGGTGTACAGAGCTGACGGCTACCCAACTTACCTCTGGAGGTCACTATACCTGGTTTTGAAATACAATTAGTTAACAAAACAGTAAGATAAAGATAGTAGAAATATTATCCCCAGTGGGACATAATGGAAACCATGTTGCCTAGGGTATACATCACAGGGGTCCGTATCCACAGGATAAGAGTGCTGGCGGAAATCGGCTAATCAGCATGTCCAGTGGCAATAAAATATAGCAGTAACAATTTCCAAACCCAGTTCAGAACGGCTGCGTGAAAAGAAAAAAAAAAAGAAAAATGTCCCCATGGGCAACTATTCTAAGTCATTGCTGGTTAGCAACAGTAATAGACCGCAGCTTGGTCATGGGTACCTGCATTAAAAAGGGTATCTTCCAAGTGTGGTCTGTCCGTCCATTTGGCCTTCTGGGGCAGGGGAGGCGAAACAGCCCCTCTTGTGGAAGCTGGAGTGGGCTTGTTTATCCGGGATGTCCTGCGGCTTTGTTGGGGAGTGGGATGTTGGGCAGCGCTTGGATCCCTCTGTGGTTGCTTCGGGAGCGGATAGGTGAAGTTTTTAAAGCTTGGCAATGAGGTCTTCAGTCGACTTGCATGTGTAGGAGGTTCCTTTGTCAGAGAATCTCACCGCAAAGGGCAAGCTCCAGCGATATGTGATTCGGTGATGTTGGAGGGTGAGCAGGTGCGGCTTCATGGTTTTTCGTTTGGTGAGGGTCAGTTGGGAGAGGTCCTGGAATACTTGGTAGCGGTGGAGTCCTTGTTGTGTGCAGCTTCCATCAGTTGTTCTTTAGTGCGATAATAATGCAGCTTAAGGACAATATCTCTAGGGTGGGTCCATTGTCCTTGCGGGGGTCAGGGTTCTGTGGATCCTGTCCATTGCAAGGCGCTCGATGGGTATCGATGGAGTAAGTTCTTGAAAGATCGCTGTGACGGTGGATTGAAGATCTATTCCTTCTCAGGGATCCCACGGTATGCTAAATATCTCTTGGCTCTATATTCTATATGGCTGCAGTTTGGTCCTGGGCCATTGAGCTAGGCTCCGGGCACAATAGGGCAGATGTGAGCATGTGAGGCTCAGTGATACAGGGCTGTCGGGTCCCTGTAGGTGCAGAGCCTTAAGCACACATGTCCTGCTGGAATGGCTTTGCGCATGCGCCTCCTCGCTAAGCAACTTTTAAACAGCAAGGCTAGCCTGGGGACCAGAGATTCAGCATGTGATTTATAAAGGTCAATAGGAAGGCCATTAGGGCCAGGGGCTCTACCAACAGGGAATGAGCCAATTATCGTCAGAATCTCCTCAGCGGTGATGGGTTGCATTAGGGAATCTCTGTCCAGGGTCTGAGACCCAACCCAGTGCCACCGAGTCTAACAGAGAGGCAAAATCTGTAGTATTGAAATCTTGGGGAAGAAAAGAAGTGTATACAATATATCACAAAAGTGAGTACACTCCTCAATTTTTTGTAAATATTTTATTATATCTTTTCATGTGACAACACTGAAGAAATTACACTTTGCTACAATGTAATGTAGTACAGCTTGTATAACAGTGTAAATATGCAGTCATCTTAAAATAACTCAACACATAGCCATTAATGTCTAAACCACTGGCAACAAAAGTGAGTACACCCCTAAGTGAAAATGTCCAAATTGGGCCCAAAGTGTCAATATTTTGTGTGGCCACTATTATTTTGCAGGACTGCCTTAACCCTCTTGGGCATGGAGTTCACCAGAGTGTCACAGGTTGCCACTGGAGTCCTCTTCCACTCCTCCATGATGACATCACAGAGCTGGGGGATGTTAGAGACCTTGCACTCCTCCACCTTCCATTTGAGGATGCCGCACAGATGCTCAATAGGGTTTAGGTCTGGAGACACTAGGTCTTGGCCAGTCCATCACCTTTACCCTCAACTTCTTTAGCAAGGCAATGGTCGTCTTGGAGGTGTGTTTGGGGTCATTATGTTGGAATACTGCCATGCGGCCCAGTCTCCGAAGGGAGGGGATCATGCTCTGCTTCAGTATGTCACAGTACATGTTGGCATACATGGTTCCCTCAATGAACTGTAGCTCCCCAGGGCTGGCAGCACTCATGCAGCCCCAGACCATGACACTCCCACCACCATGCTTGACTGTAGGCAAGGCACACTTGTCTTTATACTCCTCACCTGGTTGCGGCCACACACATGCTTGACATCATCTGAACCAAATAAGTTTATCTTGGTCTCATCAGACGATAGGACTTGGTTCCAGTAATACATGTTCTTAATCTGCTTGTCTTCAGCAAACTGTTTGCAGACTTTCTTGTGCATCATCTTTAGAAGAGGCTTTCTTCTGGGACGACAGCCATGCAGACCAATTTGATGCAGTGTGCGGAGTATGGTCTGAGCACTGACAGGCTGATCCCCCATCCCTTCAACCTCTGCAGCAATGCTGGCAGCACTCATTTGTCTATTTCTCAAAGACAACCTCTGGATATGACGCTGAGCACGTGCACTCAACTAATTTGGTCGACCATGGCGAGGCCTGTTCTGTGTGGAACTTGCCCTGTTAAACCGCTGTATGGTCTTCGCCACCATGCTGCAGCTCAGTTTCAGGGTCTTGGCAATCTTCTTATAGGCTAAGCCATCTTTATGTAGAGCAAAAATTATTTTTTTCAAGTCCTCGAAGAGTTCTTTGTCATGAGGTGCCATGTTGAACTTCCAGTGACCAGTATGAGAGAGTGAGAGTGATAACACCAAATTTAACACACTTGCTCCCCAGTCACACCTGAGATCTTGTAACACTAATGAGTCACGTGACACCGGGGAGAGAAAATGACTAATTGTGCCCAATTTGGATATTTTCACTTAGGGGTATACTCACTTTTGTTGCCAGCGGTTTAGACATTAATGGCTGTGTGTTGAGTTATTTTGAGGGGGCAGCAAATTTACACTGTTATACAAGCTGTACACTCACTACTTTACATTGTAGCAAAGTGTAATTTCTTCAGTGTTGTCACATGAAAAGATATAATAAAATATTTACAAAAATGTGAAGGGTGTACTCACTTTTGTGAGATACTGTACTTTGGTATAATAGGACATGAGTTCAGAAAAAATACCTGTTGGGGAGGTGACAACCATGTTGTCCAAACTTTTAATCTCGGAGATAACAGTCAGCGGTTTGTCATTTTGAGCTAACATGGCCAGAAAGCTTCCATTTTTTTCCCATGCTCAAAAAAATCTGCTTCTGATTTTGTAAGTCAGGGCTATTCATTTCAGCTAAATGCAAATGTAAGTCACGTTGAGAAGACAGCAGTTGCTCAAAGTTGTCAGGGGTAGGAGAGGTGACATATTGATTTGCTTTTGGACATCAATCTGACTATTCTCTCAGCAAACAAATCTTTTTGCGCTGGATCACATTTGTGCAGTGGTTTCCTTCTCAGTAACATCAATAATTAGTTGTATTGTATTGCCCTTTAATAAACTTATTAAAAACATTTCCTTTAGGGCTCACCACAGGGATAAATTTATTGTATGGCTGTATAAAAATTTCATATTATCACATTCTTCTATCACGAGTGAGCGAATAATAGTTATATTTTATGATTGTTTTAAGTGGCTCATATGATTTTAGGTTATCAGTCATTGGTTCTGAGTGTTGCAAATTGAACAGTAGCCTTTTAGGTTGTACTCCTTCAGTACTTTTTCGCTTTTATTGATAACGGTTGTCAAAAATGGCTGGCTACCAAGGTAGATAATCATATTGAATGATAACTCCTTTTATTATTGTTGGTTGTTAGTGATTATTTTCGTACTTAGAATGTTAGAGCTGTCATTTGTGTGTTGTTAAGACTTCAACAAAATGTGCAGAAAATTGCCCTGCATGTGGCCAGCCTAAGAAGCCTTTCTTCTACAGTAAACATAACCAGTTTACGTGATCTGTCAGTACAGCACAAACACTCCATCCCTTTAATTAAGCTGCCTGCTTCTGAACTCTCTCAAGCCCTGCTGTGCGTTTCTTGTAGATAGGGACGCAGGACTGTATAGTATATTCTAAATGTGGTCTAATGTAGATAAAACTGAACTTTTTCAACACCTTGCTTGAATTTCCCCAAGCCCATGGCTTAGGGGTAATCCACTCTCTCGTTTAAACCTCATGTTCACTCACTAACCACATCCTGCAATCTCCTTTCTTAAAAACATGTCTTGCATCCATGACTTCCTCACATGTGATGCTATTCCAATGCTAGTGCGAAATGCTCTCATCATATGCCAGCTCAGCTATTGTAGCACATTACTCCGTGGCTTACCAACAAAAAGACTAGCACTGCTCAAATCCATCTTTACAGCAAAATGTAAGCATGTACTGTATTAAAGAACAGCCATTTACAACCAGGGTTTTGTGGAACCCTGAGGTTCCTCTAGAGGTTGCTAGGGGTTCCTTGAAATGTGGCAGATTGACCTCCCATCTAGATGTGCCTGCATAGTTCCAGGGTCAATGCAACATGGCAGAGCCAGTGGCATGGCAATGATATTTTTTCTATCTATAAGGGAATCAATGACCACCACTATTAGGGGGACCTTTCCAAAGATCACTAATGTAAAATTGATGAAATGGTTTTAACAGGGATTTACTGAGAACTTAAAACTAGGTCAAGGCTTCCTCTGGGGTAACAAGGTTGAGAAACAGTGCCCTAGCACTAGTTCACATTTTGTTTAGAATAGATACATTGGTCCTCTTTTTAGTTTCCAGCTTATTTTACTTGCTACCCTGCAAAGAGAACAGCAATCAGACATTTCCACATGTGTCAGATCCTATATGCCAGTCCCTCCCTGGCAACTACACTATATTACCAAAAGTATTGGGATGCCAGCCTTTACACACACATGAACTTTAATGGCACCCCAGTCTTAGTCCGTAGGGTTCAATATTGAGTTGGCCCACCCTTTGCAGCTATAACAGCTTCAACTCTTCTGGGAAGGCTGTCCACAAGGTTTAGGAGTGTCTATGGGAATGTTTGACCATTCTTCCAGAAGCGCATTTGTGAGGTCAGGCACTGATGTGGTCGAGGCAGCCTGGCTTGCAGTCTCCGCTCTAATTCATCCCAAAGGTGTTCTATCGGGTTGCAGGCAAGTCAAGTCCCTCCACTCCAAACTCACTCACCCATATCTTTATGGATCTTGTTTGTGCACTGGTGCAAAGTCATATTGGAACAGGAAGGGGCCATCCTTAAACTGTTCCTACAATTTTGGGAGCATGAAATTGTGCACAATGTCTTGGTATGCTGATGCCTTAGGAGTTCCCTTCACTGGAACAAAGGGGCCAAGCCCAACTCCTGCAAAAACAACCCCACACCATAATCCCCCCTCTACCAAATGATTTGGACCAGTGCACAAAGCAAGGTCCGTAAAGATATGGATGAGCAAGTTTGGGGTGAAGGAACTTGACTGGCCTGCACAGAGTCCTAACCTCAACCCGATAAAACTCCATTGGGATGAATTAGGCCTCATGCACACTGAGGCTGATAAACAGATGTTCAGAGACATTTGGACATTTTTTCCGGCTGCCACTGAACTCATGAGAGGTTGTACAGCTCTGACTTCTGTATAGACCTTCTGTGCCTTCTGCCCTGTGTAAGGTAGGATAGTGAAGGGAGCCCGAGGACACTGCTATGAAGGGGTGCTGAGATCACTAATGTGGGGTGTATTATGTGAAGGGGTGCTGTGAAAACGACTCTGGGGATGTGATGCAAAGGGAGTCTGAGGACACTGCTGTGAGGGGTATGATGTGAAGGGGTGCTGGGGACACTACTATAAGGGGGAGGGTAATGTGAAGGGAGGCAGAGGACACCGCTGTGAAAGAGCAGAGGACATTGCAGTGAAAGGGGTGTGATGTGAAGGAGGAAGGGACACTAGTGTGAGGGGGTGAAGGGGGGCTGAAGACATTATTGTGAACAA
>BLSH010551989.1:137276-155256 GCA_018402905.1 Glandirana rugosa | reverse complement strand
CACTCTTCGCAGTTGGAGACAAGGGCCGACGTGTGAACACCACACACAGTACATGGAAGTACATAGAAGTACTTTAAAAGTAATTTTCCTGAAAACGATGTTGCCACACGTCGGTAAAAGGAAGATAGGTCAAATGTGTGTCGTCTGCTCGACTCCGCACGTGGGCGTACTCCTCAGGGTGGGTGGATTGGAGTGGACCTACTCGAGTGAATCTAGCCGTCGAAAGGAACAACAAGTAAGGGAGATGTAATTCTAAGGAGGAAAAGTAGTGTTAAAAGGTGAAGTGTATTGTTGGGGGGTAAGTGTCACAAAATTCTGGGATAAGGGTAGTGAGGGGGAAATATCATCACAGGAGTTGGTAGAAACGTAGTTGGACGGGTGGGGCACTACTGCGGGGGGGGGATATGGTGTGAAGGGTAGATAAGGACACTACTGTGAAGCGTGCTGAGAACATTACTGTTGGGGGGTGGGCAGGTTGATGCAAAGATGGTTGAGGACACTACTATAAAGGGGGAGTGATGGGAATAGGGTCTTAAAACACTGTGAATGGGGGGTTGTTATGTGAAGTGGAAAATTGTGATGAAAAGGAGGAATCTTAATGTAGAGGGAATGAACAACAAGGAAAGCTGCCGATCTAAGTGAGCTCATCCAGGTGAGGTTAGGTGGGTGGGACTCCTCATGCGGGTGCACGCCTCAGCTCGTCTGCTGTGTGTAAACTGGATAGAAGGAAAATGGCTGCACACCGTTGTAGCAAAAGTCCTTTTAATGAAAATTTCATGAAGATACATGAAGGTACATGACACACACCACAAGTGTGCAGCCGGGAACAGAGGTTGACGCTTCTCACACAACTACATTGTGCTTACTCATAAGGTTCCCACTTACTGATGAATAAGCACAATGTAGCTGTGTGTGAAACGCGTCAACCTCTGTACCAGCTGCCAAACTTGTAGTGCGTGTCATGTACCTTCATGTATCTTCATTAAATGTTTCATTAAAAGGACTTTTGCTATGACGGTGTACAGTGATTTCCCTTGATGTAGAGGGGGGCTGTGATGTGCAGGGGAGACTGAGGACACTGATAAAACAGGAAGCATCTGAGTCATAGCACAAACATGCAATTCGAGCCTCTGCTGGAAGAATATTTTACTGACCAACGTCTGTGAATTTCAATTCAATACCCCTGCACTAGATTACAGGTTCAAATGGGCAGGGCTTTTTTATCTTAATGTTTCCACTTATAGCTATGTATGCTTGTACTTACGGAGCATTTCATCTATTGCATAACCTGCAATACTTTCCTTTGTTTATTATTTTGTACAGCACCACAGGAGATGGTGGTGCTTTATAAATCAATAATAATAATAATAATAAAACTGTTCTTGCTTCTATTCCCTTTTTATTACATCCCAAGATTGTTTTGCCTTAGCAGCAGCTGCCTGGCAGTGAGAAATGTTTGCCTTCCTGAATACTATCTGAGGATGTTTGATACAGAACCTCTTGGTGATGTTTCTTAGCTTATAAACGCTACACTAACAATTAGCCATTTGTAACAAATTAAGATGCATGTTATATAAGGCCTGATACACACGAGTGGCAAAAGATCCCTTGCCACACATTTCTTACACGTACTAACTGCTCCCAATGTTCAGCTTACAAAATGTAAAAGAGAAGCACAGTGAAGCATTTGCCTTTATGTAGTGCAGAGTATAGCATTGCTCTAATTGTGTAGTTTTCACAGAACTTCACCCTTATATTTTTCTTTTATTTAATTAAAAGCCAGAAGCTGCAAATACTGTAGCTTCTGACTTTTAAAAATTGGATACCTTTGAGCCACTGAAGTCAAGCACTGGCTTGTTTTCTCTCCTGCAGGTCCCTGGCACTGCCATCTTGAATTTGGAATCTGGCTATGACTTCTTGAGGAATCAAAACCAACATAGCCACAGCATATGTGTGAGGCCACATGCCACTGTAGACTGGTCTTGCAGCTCTGGGAGCGTGTGACATGTCCCAGAAAGCTGCAGGTAGGGAGGGGAAGTGGGACAAGCAATGTCATTCTGGCTTAGATGATAATTGAGAAAGCGGAAGACAGTACCTGTGAAAAAAGGTACCCACTCCCCATAAGGAAACAAAAGCCTCAACCTGTTTCAGCTGGTGAGTGTTGGCGCAAAGAATCAATATGCTGATTTGTACAAGTGCACTTGATAATAATCTGCATCTATCACTCATGTGTACTGAACAATTAGTGAACAAGTAGTTAACTGGAATCCATTTGGCGTGTTAGTGGTGTTGTATACAGTTGACTTGCTCTTCAATAGTACAATAGTTCAATAGTACACCTCTTTATTCATAACTAGTAGATTTGTGTGTGTGTGGGGGGGGGGGGGTGGTTTGCATGCATGTTAGTAAGGTGAACACTGAAAATTACCCAGCTTATAAATGAATCAATTTGCCCAAATCCAGAGTTGCATCAGATTAAGCCAATCAACTGGAGAAGAAAATCTGCAAATGTTTTAAAGTGATTGTAAACGATCACCTTTGTAAAAACATTATAAATACCTTTTTTTCCCTTCTTTTTTTATAAGTGATCACATTCCCTCTGTTCTCAGCTGCATAAGAGCTGGGGGAGGAGAAACAGCAGTACACTGAGCTTCCCAGTGAATGGCTATGCAGCAGGGGCATATCAGGTCAAGTCTGATCATTGTAGGAGAGTACACTGAGTTTCCACATTGGTAGAGAACTGACCAAAGTGTGTTCTCCTGCTTAGTGTGGTCATTTTTTAATAGGAAAGCAGGAACACTAGGGATTTCACATAAGGAAGCAATACAAAGAGAACAGGATACTTTCTCATACAAGCATATGGTAGAGCAAGCAAATATCAGGAATATGACGTGTTGGGGGTAACAAAAGCTTTAAATGGTTTCTGGGATTGCAATATTTATTACAGATATTTACATAGCACCAACAATTTACACAATCCGTTTAGAGCCAATTTAGAGAAGAGCCAAGTAACCTGGCAGCATGTCTGTGGTGTGTGGGGGGAAACCCATGCAAACACAGGGAGAACATGCAAAACACCATGCAGGTAGGGTCCTGGATGGGATTTGAACCAATGATCCTAGGGCTGCAAAAACGGAGAGTGGGAACCAAATTGCCACCCTCATTTCCCTTAAATTCAAGATGGTCAGATCAAAATCTCCTGTCTATACTAGGCAGTCATGAATGGTGACACATTTGATAAAAAAAACAGTGCAGCTAGAAGAAATGCAGAGACCTTATAAACCTCAACTAGCCAGGGTGTTTAAATGACTTCTGATGAAGCCCTGTTGTAAATGGTAAAGCTGTAAATGGTCTGACAAGTGGTAATTGGAGTCACCTTCCTAAAGACTGACTATACAAATGTAGAAGAAGATACCACTGAGCTGGAAATCAAACACACCTATTTTGAAAGGTCCAGATGGTTAACAAGACATATTAGATGGCTTAGGAGAATGATAAAGCAGGTCTTTATCATATTTGCTGCCTAACAAATCGTAATTTCATTCTGCTAAATAATAGACTGGTTTTCAGATTATGAAAAATTGTCATGTGGAAACACAGATATACCCAGGATAGTTGTCATTAAGGGTGTGTCCGCTAGGCATAATAAAGTAATTCAACACTCTTCAAGTACTTCAACTTCAAGTACAACAACTACAGCACACCCCTCAAATACTTTGTTTCAGCATGGTTATCTCTGCAACACTGCACCAAGGACAAGAAAAGACATTTGCCCGAGTGGCTGTGGCTCTCGTTTTACCATCATAATTATTAAGGAATGCTAGTAATTTTTGAGGGTCGGTGACTCTTGCAACATCAGGCTAGACTTAATCTTCAAACTCAGCACGATACCAAAGACCTAGTGGAACCCTTTTTTCACTGTTGTTTATGCCTGTTTTTGTGATATATTTTCTGTAAATATTTCTTACATTATATTATCTTTATTTTCATTAAAATTATTTAAGAGAAATATTAAGCTGAATCTCTGAATGCTGCAACCAGAAATTAAACAACTATGCACTAAGCTACTGTAATGAAAACTTAGTTACATTCCTGTCTGGACAGGGCAGAGAGGGACACAGACATTTTTAACTGTCAGAATCACAACAGCTGATGCTGAAAAAAGTGCATGTTTCTGAAAACTTGTGATGGTGGCTACCGTAAGTGCACGTGTAAAGAGTCAACTGCTCAGTTGCCCTGACACAGTTACACTCACTTTTAGTCTGCTGGTACGTAGATTGTTATCCCGTGAGGTGGAAAATCTCTGTGAGGCCAAGAGTATGTACGTCAAATCATAGATGCATTCCAAGACTTTATTATGTTAGGTCATCCTGCCATTTATAATGTCAAATCAGCAATGTTGATGTGGCTATACATATCTCTTGCCCATTTTTAGTGTTACCTGTAATAAAAAAATACAATGTGTTGATCAAATATTGGACTAAGAAACCTTTCTGGATTCTAATAGATTGATGACTACAAAAGCTGAAAAAAATACAATATTGTCCCACAGTAACCAATATCTTTAGAACTTACAAACGTGCCACTTCCTTAGATCCACTGAATACATGTGACTACTGCTTAACTACTGTTTTTATCTCCTCACATCCCTATAGGCAGAGTAGAGAAAGGCAAAAACAAAACACATGTGGAGTAACTGCCAGATTGTATATACGTTATGGACACAACATAACCAAGTATTGCATGTTTTCTCCACCTAGTTCCCTAAATCCCCTCTTTTCTATTAGGAGATGAATACCCAATGATTAAAAATTCCACTCACAGACTGATCAGGTTCATGTCCTTGGCTAACAGATTACATATTGCTGCCAGATGAAAATCCACATCTCTATCCTTAAGTTCAGTATCAAATTAGCTACATTATGATGTATGAGAAAACTAATGCTATTAAAAACACACCAGGGAACCCTTTGACAAAATCTTATAATTAAATATTATATCCAGAGAACCTTGAATTAGGTTATATTTTGGGTTTATGTTTTCGTAAGTCAAGACCTCTTTGCCATCAAACCTAGTGCAATACAATGTCCTTTCAACACTGTACAACTCTCTACTATGTCCCCACTCTACTATACTTTGTATTCTTTAGCTTCCTGGTGGGGAGAATAGCAACTTAATTTTTGTATATTCTATTGTCATGGAACCTTGTGACAAAATCTTAAAATTGTATATTATATCCAAAGAACTTATCTTTTGCAAGTAACAACCTTTTTGCCATTAAACCTAACACAATACAATGTAATGTCAACACTGTACAACTCTCTACTCTACTATGTCCTCACTCTACTATACTTTGTATTCTTTAGCTTCCTGAAAGCCACTTCATTTTTCATGTAACCTTGTGACAAAATCTCAAAATTGAATATTCTATCCAGAGAACCTTGGAATAGGTTATGTTATGGGTTTATATTTTGCAAGTAATGACCTCTTTGCCATCAAACGTAGCACAATACAATGTAATTTCAACACTGTACAACTCTTGACTCTACTAAGTCCTCACTCCACTTTACTATACTTTGTATTCTCTAGTTTCCTGGTGGGGCGAATAGCAACTTCATTTTTGCATACTCCATTGTCATAACCACTTGACCTCTGGAAGATTTACCCCCATTCTTGACCAGGGAATTTTTTGCTGTACGGCGCTGCATTATTTTAACGGACAATTGTGCGGTCATGCAACGCTGTACATAAATGAAATTTATGTAATATTTTTCCACAAATAGGGCTTTCTTTTGGTGGTATTTGATTACCACTGGGCTTTTTAAATTTTTGAGCTATAAACAAAAAAAGACAATTTTGAAAGTAACAAAACAATATTTTTAACTTTCTGCTATAAAGCATATCCAATAAAAACATTTACAAAATCAAATGTTTTTCATAAATTTAGGCCAATATGTACTCTGCTTCATATTTTTGGAAGAAAAATCCCAATAAGCGTATATATATATATATATATTTTTTTTTTTGTTTGCGCAAAAGTTATAGCGTCCTCAAACTATGGTGTATATATAGCTATAATATACAAAAAAACCTGCGCTGGTTTAACCACTTCCCGACCGCGTACTGTATATTTACTGTGGCAGCTTGGCTCTATTCCGCGAATCGCCGTATATAAGCGGTGATTTGCACGTGCACAGCTAGGGGCTGCTCTCGTGCCCGCTGCACTCTAGAGGAGTGAGCCTGCGGCTTGGGCGGACCCGCCGGCGAGCCGCACTGACTTGCCAGAGAGAAAGATCGGGGAACCGCCAATGTAAACACGGCGGTTCCCCGCTCTGTCAGGAGGCATCTATGAGATCTACTGATCCCGGTCACTGGGATCAGTTAGATCTCTTATGCCCCTGGCAGCCCAGCCCCCTCACAGTTAGAACATGCCTAGGGAACACAGTTAACCCCTTCCCTGCCCCAAAGCACCCATACTCCCCATTTTGAGGGCGACCGGCCTGGTATGATCCAGGAGGGCCCCGCTCGCTCATCCCCACCCCCTTTCCTGGCCTGCCGGGCTGCATGCTCGGATAAGGGTCTGGTATGGATTTTGGGGGGGACCCCATGCCAGTTTTTTTTTTAAATTTGGAGTGTAGTTCCCCTTCAAGATCCTCAGAGCACAAGTTGCATGCCAAGGTCGGACCAGTGAAGACAATGATCCGACTTTAATGCTTTTCAATGAGCTAAAGTGGGATCAAAGTCAGACAAAAGTAGTACAGGAACCTTTTTCAAAGTCGGTCCGACTTTGAAAAACACAAGTCGGACCAGTTAAGACTGCTCTCATAGGGAATCATTGTTTTTGTGACATAATGCGACTTGTGCTCCTAATGTCGGTCCGAGAATCGGACTAGTGTGAACCCAGCCTTAATCTCAAAGGATTATCTACATCAATAAACATTAATAATAAAAAAGAATTATTCAGTTGACTGGTGTGTGTGTTATTTGTAGTCCACCACAGGAAAATCCAAGCTAACCAATTATAATAGGTATCAAAGGTGTCTTTGTGAACTATATTGTATGATGGTGATAAAAAATAAAGCAGTAATATTACTTTGAAATATACAAAAAATAAAATGTATGGTTTAATTAACCACTTCCTTACTGGGCACTTAAACCCCCCTCCTGCCCGGACCAATTTTCAGTTTTCAGCGCTGTCGCTCTTTGAATGACAATTGCGCGGTCGTGCGACGTTGCACCCAAACAAAATTGGCGTCCTTTTTTTCCCACAAATAGAGCTTTCTTTTGGTGGTATTTGATTGCCTCTGTGTCATTTCTGATCGCCGCTATAAACAAAAAAAGAGCAACAATTTTGAAAAAAAACAATATCTTTTTACTTTTTGCTATAATAAATATCCAAAAATAAAAAATAAAAAACAAATTTATTCATCAGTTTTGGCCGACATATATTCTTCTACATATTTTTGGTTAAAAAAATCGCAATCGGCGTTTATTGATTGGGTTGCGCAAAAGTTATAGCGTCTACAAACTATGGACATTGATTTATGGCGTTTTTATTATTATTTTTTTTTTTTACTGGTAATGGCGGCGATCTGCGATTTTTATCGGTACTGCGATATCGGGGCGGACATGTCGGACGTTTTTGACACTTTTTTGGGACCAATGACATTTATACAGCGATCAGAATTTTAAATGTCCACTGATTACTGTGTAAATGTCATTGGCAGTGAAGGGGTTAACCTGCAGGGGGCAGTGAAGGGGTTAACTATGTTCCCTGGGTGTGTTCTAACTGTGGGGGGGCGGGGTTGACAGGGGCATGAGAGATCTAACTGATCCCACTGACAGGGATCAGTAGATCTGTCATGCACCCCTCACAGAACGGGGAACCGCCGTGTTTACTTCGGCGGTTCCCCGTTCCTCCTGTCTGTAAGGAGATCGCGGGTCTCCGGCGGACATCGGGTCCGCCCGACCCGCGGGCACGCTCCCGCAGTGTGCGGCGGCACGTGCACACGCCGCTCGCGCCCGCGGGAGCGCGCCCAGCACGAGCCAAATGGGAGGACGTCTATTGACGTCCTCCCGGCATTTTAGAGCCGCGCTGTAGCCGTCATTCGGCTATAGCGCGGATGCCAGGTAGTTAACCACTTGCCGGCCGCCTGCCGTGGCTTGACGGCGGCAAAGTTGTTCATTATCGCGAAACACCATCACCTGACGGCGGCCACAATAACAAGTGTTGTGAGCTCGCGCACTCACTGTGTTCCGGGGGGCCAGGGAGTGGGTAGGGTGGACTTGATCTCTGCCGGCTACCCACGATGGCTCCCCCGCAGTGAGAGAACGGAGGTCCATGTATGTAAACACGGATCTCCATTCTGACAGAGGGGGAAGGGATGTGATCACAGGCTCCCTGGATATGGGAGCCGCAATCACTCCCCTCCCCCTGCCAGCCCAGCCCCCATACAGTTAGAACACACTGAGGGAACACAGTTAACCCTTAGATCGCCCCCTCCAGGTTAACTCCTTCACTGCCAATGGCATTTACACAGTAATCAATGCATTTTCATAGCACTGATTGCTGTATAAACATCAATGGTCCCAAAAAAGAGTCAAAATGGTCCGACATGGCCGCCGCAATATCGCAGTGCTGCTAAAAATTGCAGATCCCCGCCATTACTAGTAAAATATAAAAAAAATAAAAACCCCATAAATGAATTCTCATCATTCGTAAATGCGGCAACTTTTGCGCAAACCAATCAATAAACGTCGATTGCGATTTTTTTTTTTTTTTACCAAAAATATGAGGAATAATATAATTCGGCCAAAACCGATGGAAAAAAATGTTTTTTTATATATTTTTTTGTATTTGTATTTTAGCAAAAAGTAAGAAATTGTTTTTTGCAAAATTGTTGCTCTTTTTTTGTTTATAGCGGTGATCAGAAATGATGCAGAGGTGATCGAATACCACCAAAAGAAAGCTCTATTTGTGGGAAAAAAAGGACGCAAATTTTGTTTGGGTACAAGGTCGCACGAGCGCGCAATTGTCAGTTAAAGCGACGCAGGGGCTGAAGTGGTTAAGTGGTGTATGTGTTACTTGTAGTCCACAACCTAAAAGTCCATTCTAACAAGCTTAATTGGATAATAAAAGTAAGCTGTCTTAAATGCTGTTGATGAAAAGATGTTATAAAGTATCACTTCAAGAAATCTTCTATATTTTTGGCAACAATGTTCCTTCTTGTAAAATTGGCTCCTTACCAAAAGTGATGGATCCCTATTATAAAGATCATACTCACCATATAGATGTAATCATATCTCTGGATGAGATTCTCCTGGCTCTGTGACACTCTTCCAAGCTGATCACTCCCACACAGATTCATCCTGCTTGTGCTGCACTGATCATCAGTATGGATAGCTCTGGTGTGCTTGGAAACTTTGCATCTGCTCAAGGTATAAATCAAACCCCAAATGTAAATGAAATGAAATAACATGTAGATAAGGGGAAAAAAAGCCTCATAGTGTACAACCGCAAAGTAATTTTATTAAAAGAGCTAAAAATATGCACTGTCACTGTGGTAATGACACTGCTGGGAAGGGTGTTAAACATCAGGTGCAAAAGTTGCCGCATTTACAAACCATGAGAATTAATTTCTGGCGTTTTTACCATTTTTTTTTTTTTTTTACTAGTAATGGCGGCGATCTGTGATTTTTATTGGGACTGCGACATTGCTGCAGACATGTCGGACATTTTTTACACTTTCTTGGGACCAATGACATTTATACCACGATCAGAAATTTAAATATCCACTGATCACTGTATAAATGTTATCAGCAGGGAAGGGGTTAACCTGCAGGGGGCAGTGAAGGGGTTAACTGTGTTCTCTGGGTGTGCTCTAACTGTGAGGGGGCTGGGCTGGCAGGGGCACCAGAAATCAAACTGATCCCGAATACAGGGATCAGTAGACCTCTGACATGGCACCTGTCAGCCATGGCTCTGTACAAGGCGATCGCAGGTCGCCAGCGGACATCGAGTCCGTCCGACCCACGGCCCCGCTCAGGGAGCTTGCAACGGGCAGGAGCGCGTGCCACCCCCTAGCTGTGCGCCTGTGAGCACCACTTATAGTCGGCGATTTGCGGGGCACTGCCGCTGAAAAAGATGCAATGCGGTCGGCAAGTGGTTAAACTACAACTATAATAAGGCTTACCTGTAGGTCCCGGGAATATCTCCTAAACTTGTACAGTTTAGGAGATATTTCCTGTATCTGCCAACGTCATCGGCACATGCGCACTGAAGAATCAACCCCAGGGTGGCCCATGGTACCGTTTCTTCAGTAAATGTGCCGAACGTACGCATGCGTGGGAGTGACATCAGCGCGGCTCTGACCAATAACAGCGCTGGAGCCCGCGCTGTAATTGGCTGGAGCCGCGGAACCTGGAAGAACGATGTCACCAGTCACAGCTGAGACTGCTGCAACAGCTTCATTCCAAGGTAAGCATTTCATAATGAGCTAGTATGCGATGCATACTAGCTCATTATGCCTTTGTTTTGCAGGTTTTTTTTTTCTTTTTCTTTTGGAGAGTTGACAACCACTTTAATCTCCTATTCTACCAGAAATCAATGAAGGAGATGATAGGAGATCAGCAATAATTTCCACTATGCAATTAAATTGTGGCAGATCATGAGAGATTGAAAGATCAGTTGCGCTATTGAAAAATTACATAGAGAAGCGTTAACGTTATTGTAAAGTATCGTTGTTTTTTTTTGTTTGTTTTTTTTTTAAATAACAAACATGTCATACTTACCTCATTTGTGCAGTTGGTTTTGCACAGAGCAGCCCGGATCCTCCTCTTCTCGGGTCCCTCTTTGCTGCTCCTGGCCCCCCCACCCCCCTATTGAGTGCTCCCACAGCCAGCAGATTGCTACAGGGGGCACCCGAGCCGAGTCAGAGCTCCGTGTATCCATTCAGACACAAAGCCCCGACCTGGCCCCACCCCTCTCTCTCCTGATTGGCTTACTGACTTTGATTGACAGCTGTGGGAGCCAATGGCACCGCTGCTGTGTCTCAGCCAATCAGGAGGAGTGTCCCGGGCGGCTTAGACATTCGTGGACATCGCTGGAGAAAGAAGGGGTTCATGTAAGTAATTAGGGGGGCTGCTACACACAAAAACTGTTTTATCCTAACCACTTCAGCCCCGGAAGGATTTGCCCCTTTAATGACCAGGCCATTCTTTGCGATCTGTGTCGCTTTAACTAACAATTGCAACGCTGTAGCCAAACAAAATTGATGTCCTTTTTTCCCCACAAATAGAGCTTTCTTTAGGTGGTATTTGATCACCTCTGCCGGTTTTTATTTTTTGTGCTATAAACAAAGAGCGACAATTTTAAAAAAAAAGAAAATTTTTTTACTTTTTGCTATAATACATATTCAAAAAAATATATATAAAAAATGAATTTATTCATCAGTTTAGGCCAATATATATTCTTCTATGTATTTTTGGTAAAGAAAAATCTCAATAGGCGTATATTGATTGGGTTGTACAAAAGTTATCGCATCTACAAACTATGCGATAGATCGAGGGATATCAAGTCTGCCCGACCTGCAGGCACGCTCCTGCAGTGGGCGGTGCGCGCCCTCCCACAACCGCGCCTGCGCGAGCTCCTGCACAGCTATGGAGCTCTGACCTGCCACCGTATAACGACGGTGGCTGGTCGGCAAGTGGTTAATGCATAGAATGCATTAAGATAAAAACCTTCTGCTTTTACAACTCCTTTAAAAGTAATGTGATACAAAAAGGAGACTAATCTCATACGGTTTTAGTAGCTTAATCAAGCTACAAAAAAATCGCTAGTGTAGCCCTTGGATAACATATTTACAGAGGAATCCTGGGCTGTTGCTTTTACACATGTATTAATGCCACCAGCAGACTTAAATTGTTACCCAAATTATGTTTTTTTGCTGTTTTTGTTTTTTCAGAAACCTTGCTGGACAACATTGGGGCACACACAGACAACAGGTTAGGCAGGTATTGGATTAGGGTAAGGGAAAACAAGTGCTAAATATATAGGAAACCAGTGAGCTATTCCGGTAAAGGTTTTAGCTTAGCCTCTTTTACATGAGTTGCCTGCAAGTGCTATTATAAAAATGGCTCCAATTGACTATACATTACATGTACATTTACCTCTAAAACCCCAGTTATACATTTTATACTACCACAATGTGTACATCAAATGAACAACATTTCCAGAGACCTGATGAAGACAGACTTTGTTGTAATTTGAAAATGTCACAGCCAGCACAGTTCTAAATCCAGAGTAATCAAACAAACAAAACAGAAAAAAATTCTTACCATCCAGGCTCTTACTAAACATTTCCAGGTTCCTAACTCAGAGGTGAAGGGCTTCTTTCAGCCACCCACAAAACAAAGATAACGCAAACATTATGTTTCAGTCACAAAGAAAAACTTCAAATCAGCAGCTCTCTTAGTATTTTGGCTTCCTGAGTCCCAGGCAAAAGCAAACCTTTGCTCTAGTCCTGCTTATTTATGCCACCTGTTGGTGGACACAAGTGGACCACAAAATCTGATCCGGAACCAACGCTGCTAAGGTGGCTGGTAACATCTGGACCGGATTTTCCCTTAGTTCACTGAAAATGAACACATGTGAGACAACACAAATCGTCCACTGATCACCTCGCCATTCATAATGTCACAGTATTTATTATTAAATTATTTTAATACACCATTGGAGAGTATGTTAATCAGCAGTTAAGATGTACTGAAATAAATAAGGTATAGAGTTAGGTCTTGCTGTCTATGTGTTCCACTGGTGGGTATCTGTGCAGGTATTATAACAATTTGTAATGAAAAACTTTAAATGGGTGATTTCACCCTAACTATTCACTCACCATAAAGCAATATATCAAGAATTGCCATAAAAGTGCTATGTGCTTAATAGTGAAAAATTCAACAACAGTAAAATATAATTCAAAAGTGCAAAAAATTAATCTGTAGAAAAAAACTCTCATAACCCAAAAGACAAATAAATAAATAAATATACTGTATATATATATATATATATATATATATATATATATATATATATATGGCAAAAAAGTTAATTCAAAGCACCAAAAATGGATAAAAAATTAAAATTATTATTATTATAAACTTAGTCCCTTTATCAAAAAGTTCAGTTCATGCAAAAAAAAATGATAAAACTGTAGTGTTAGTGTGTCAGTATCCAAAGTGACTAGTGCATCAATTCAAACGTTTTCCTATGTATCAAAGTGGGCCCACACGTACTCCCCCTTATGTATCCTTACTCATCAGAAGCCAGTACCCCTGCAGGGGTAACCCAAACATATACAGCCTGCCCGGCGTCCTGGTTTCCAGATAAGGTACGTTCCTCAGCATGGAGTCATGGCACATGTAGAAGAATTGATGCACTAGTCACTTAGGATACTGACACACCATCACTACAGTTTTATGCATTTTTGCATGAACTGAACTTTTTGATAAAGGGACTAAGTTTATAATAATAATATTTTTTAGCCATTTTTGGTGTTTTGAATTAACTTTCTTACCTTTTATCCTTTATATATATATATATATATATATATATATATATATGTATATGTATTTATTTATTTTTGTCTTTTGGGTTATGAGAGTCTTTTTCTACAGAAGAATTTTTTGCACTTTTGAATTATATTTTACTCTTGTTGAATTTTGCACTATTGAGCATGTAGCACTTTTATGGTAGTTCTTGATATATTGCTTTATGGGGAATAGTTAGGGTGAAATCACTCATTTAAAGTTTTTCACTACAAATTGTTAAAATATATGTACAGATACCCACCAGTGGAACACATAGACAGCGCCACCTTCCTATACCTTATTTATACCAGTTCACACTCCACCTAGTGGGGGTTTCTGAGGAGGCAGCAGTCTCGATCACTTTCAGCAGCGATATATTAAATATCTCCTAAGCGCAGAAATTACAGTTTAAAATAAGATATACTGAAAGGGTAAGGCTGGCATGCTATGTAGCACCTCTTGAGCCCAGGTGAAAAAGGTGAATGGCAAATGTTTTCAACAGCAAATTAGTCGCCCAAAAAATAAGTTGGCAAAAGCAACAGCAACAACTTTATTTAAATGGTGATATCTCATTAACAAAACACATTATCTCAATTCTCAAAGCTTTGCGTAACTTATGGCACTCTGCTTTCAGCCATGTGGCTGTAATTTTTAAATCTCATTGGACTCCACTTAAAAATAAAGTCACCTTTTTGAAAATAAGTACCCTTTTCCTGGTGTTTTACCTTTGTGAATTGAGCAAATTGACCCTGAATGAGAGGAATAGAGCATGCTCACTTTCAGAGTGAATTTTCACTTTGCAAAGTAAATTTTCACTTGTCTGGTAATACAAAATGAAAATTCATCCAATCATGTGTAAGTATATTTAGCAAAAAATGATTTTGGCCTGTGCATGTTTGGATTATTGAAGTCAGCACAACTTCACCCTATTCACTAGACAAAGTGAAAATTCAGTTTGCAAAGAAAAATTCACTTTGAACTTGAACTCTATTCCTTTGGTACCCTACTCTAGTACTCCTTAGGGCAGAAATGCTTATCGCTCTCTAAAAAAGCAATCCATGGTGGGTTGCTTTTCCAAGAGCAATTAACTGTGACTGGCAGGCGTTCTGGAGGCAATCTTGCCACCTTCTGAATATCTGTTTTTTTTTGTTTGGCTTGTGGGTGCAGTTTGCTCCAATAGAACTTAATGTGCAAGTTTGACAGGCAGTGTCTCTTGTCAAACCCTGCAGCCTGAGTTAAAAATTCCACATTCCTGAAGTGAAGCATTTGTGGGGACATCAGCATGCGAACAGCCCTATTAGGCTGTAATGTTAGAATCTGGGTGGGTGGCCAGGGGGCAATTAAACCACGGCTCATCCACCTGTATTTACCATACTGGCTACCCGTGTGAAAGAGCTCTTAGTAAATCAACCCCACTCCTCTTGCATTCACATGTATCCTTTTCATATACAAACATATACAGGTCAAAAAGGAGTACAGGGAGCAGGGCCACTAAAAAAGGCAGTAGAGCCGGCCCTCCTGTACTGGGCCCAGGCCCCATCAGTTCAAAAGGGGGCCCTAGGCACTTGCCAAACAGGAGGGCCTTTATTGCTGACACCTGTGACTCTTGTGCGTCCCCCTGCAGAGATGCCAGCTTCTGCTCCTCTTTCTCGATTAAGGGGCACTTGCACAGCAGCCCTATTCACTTGAGTGGGTCTAGTTCAATATTGTAGTAATAATGACAGGTTTATTAAGAAAATGTAGAGACCTACAGTTAAAATATCCGCTATGCATCCAGCATAATGAGACAGCGGGGTCACACTGTAACAGAACACTAACGAATCCCCGCTGTTTCATTTGCTGGATGCATAGTGGACATTTTAACTGTAAGTCTCTACATTTTCTTAATAAACCTGTCATTATTACTACACCATGAGGATTCTTATTCTTAGTTACATATAGTTACATAGTCAGCGAGGTTGGAAAAAGACACAAGTCCAACCTATGTGTGTGTTTTTAATGCCAGTATTACATTTTAAATCCCTCAATGTTGTGGTCCCTTGGGTGTTCATCTAATAGTTTCTTGAAATTATCTATACTTCCAGCAGAGACTACTGCTTGTGGAAGAGAATTCCACATCCTCACTACTCTTACCGTAAAGAAACCTCTACGCTTTTTAAGGTTAAACCGCCTTTTCCGCCTTTGTCTTTGTATGCTCCCTTGTGTGGAAGAGTTTTGTACCTATTGTGGGGTCACCAGTACAGTATTTATACATTAAAATCATATCCCCTCTCAAGCGTCTCTTCTCCAGGGAGAATAAGTTCAGTGCTTGTAATCTTTCCTCATAACTGAGGTTCTCTAACCCCTTAATAAGCTTTGTTGCCCTTCTCTGTACCCTTTCCAATACCAGGACATCCTTCCTGAGGACTGGTACCCAGAACTGGACGGCATATTCCAGGTACGGCCTCACCAGAGACTTGTATAATGGGAGAATTATTGATTTATCTCTGGAGTTGATCCCTTTTTGCATGCCAACGCTTTGTTAGCTTTGCTTGCCGCAGCTTGGCATTGCATGCTACTGCTGAGCCCATTCTCCACTAGGACCCCTATGTCTTTTTCCATCCTAGATTCCCCCAGAGGCTTACCCCCTAGTGAGTAGTTTGCTTTTATATTCTTGGTACCCAAATGCATTATCTTACATTTTTCAACGTTAAATCTCATTTGCCACTTGTCCGCCCACCCCATTAATTTATTCAGATCCTCTTGCAAAGTTTCCACACCCTGTCGAGAATTTATTGCTCTGCTTAGCTTGGTGTCATCTGCAAATATTGAGATTGAGCTGTTCACCCCGTCCTCCAAATCGTTTATGAATAAATTAAAAAGGGTTGGTCCCAGGACAGAACCCTGGGGAACACCACTTTCTACACCAGACCATTCTGAATACTCCCCATTTATCACCACCCTCTGGGCTCGCCCCTGTAACCAGTTTTCAATCCAGGTACTCATCCTTAGATCCATGTTGAGGGACCTTAGTTTGTACAGTAGACATTTATGCGGAACTGTATCAAATGCTTTCTCAAAATCCAGATACACCACATCTACAGTCCTTCCTTTATCTAGGTGGCAGCTCACCTCCACATAGAAGGTTAATAGATTGGTTTGGCAAGAACGATCCTTCATGAACCCATGTTGATAACCGCTACTGATACCTTTCTCGTTACAATAATCTTGTATATGATCCCTTATTATCCCCTCCAAGAGCTTGCCAATTATTGATGTTAAGCTAACTGGTCTGTAGTTCCCTGGGCTATATCTTGGTCCTTTTTTATATATTGGTACTATGTTGGCTTTCTTCCAATCAGCTGGTATCATACCAGTCAGAAAACTACTCTACCTAAAAATTAGGTACAAAGGTCTGGCAATAACTTGGCTAAGTTCCTTAAGGACCCTCGGGTGTAAGCCATCTGGTCCTGGTGACTTACTAGTGTTCAGTTTTTCAAGCCTATTCCTTATTTTATCCTCAGTTAGCCATGAGGGTGCTTCCTGTGAAATGCTGTGAGGACCAGCATTGTGGTTCTGAATAATCGAGCCCCCCTTTTCCTTCGTGAATACAGAGGAGAAAAATGAGTTTAACACCTTTGCCATTTCTCCATCCTTTGTAACCAGATTACCTTCATCATTCTTTATGGGGCCAATATGATCTGACCTCCCTCTCTTACTGTTTATATACTTAAAGAATTTCTTGGGATTTTTTTACTCTCCTCCGCTATGTGTCTCTCATGTTCTACCTTAGCTGCTCTGATTGCCCCTTTGCATTCCTTATTGCGTGTTTTATAAATATGAAAATCTGACAGGGACCCCTCAGCCTTGTATTTTTTGAAGGCCTTCTCCTTTGCTTTTATGTGTGCCTTTACATCTGAATTAAGCCAACCTGGTCTTTGATTAGCTCTTTTAACCACTTGAATACCGGACGTTTATACCCCCTTCCTGCCCAGACCAATTTTCAGCTTTCAGCGCTCTCACACTTTGAATCTCAATTACTCTCTCATGCTACACTGCACCCAAACAAAATTTGTGTAATTTTTTTTCACACAAATAGAGCTTTCTTTTGGTGGTATTTAAGAAGCTCTGGGTTTTTTATTTTTTGCGATATAATTGAAAAAAGTGCGAAAATTTTGAAAAAAAAACTATTTTTTTTAGTTTCTGTGATAAAATTTTGCAAATAAGTAATTTTTGTCCATAAATTTTGGCCAAAACCTATACTGCTACCTATCTTTGGTAAAAATAACCCAAATAAGTGTATATTATTTGGTCTGTGTGAAAGTTATAGAGTCTACAAGCTATGGTGCAAATCATTGAAAATTGATCACACCTGATGCACTGATGGCCTATCTCATTTCTTGAGGCCCTGAAATGT
>BLSH010551989.1:117152-127450 GCA_018402905.1 Glandirana rugosa | reverse complement strand
GGCCAAAAAATAGACAGAAGGGATAGGGAAAGAAAAAAAGCATCAGTGGAGGGAGGGGGGGGCTCTCTTCCTTTCAGGCCACCACCATCAGCCATGGTAAGGAGTTTAAAGTGGTTGTAAACCTCAGTCATGGAATTTGAGCAAAGCATATACAGACGGTCCCCGGATTACAAACAAGATAGGGACTGTAGGTTTGTTCTTAAGTTGAATTTGTTTGTAAGTGGGAACAGGCACATTTTATAAGTGTAGCTTCAGCCAGACAACTATTTTAAGCTTTTTGGATAGCACAGGGAAGGGTTAACACCCCTGTAATGTTTGTTTTGCTGTCTATATTTCTGTTCAGAAGATTTCCCCTCACTTCCAGTCCCAATGATAATTGGATTTTGAACATTTTGGGTTGTTGTGGAAACAAGGATTGGTGATAAAGCATCAATGGAGACACCTTTTTCCTATAATAACTCTTACAAAAGTGAATTTCCCTTCCTAGGGGGAGATTTCCCCTCACTTCCTGTTGTCTCCCTCTGTTTGTAAGTAGGAGTCGTTCGTAAGTCGGATGTTTGTAACTAGGGGACCGCCTGTACTGTATCTGTAGTGTTTACTTATCTCTCCCCAAAGCTCTGAGTGTCATTTCTCTCTGGTACTTTGTTCCACTGTCATCAGCATGACTCACTTCTGACAAGTTCCATTATGAGCTCTCCCTACCGACACAAATGTATCTCATGTGTCTGGAGGGAGAGCTCATAATGGAGCTTGTCTATGCACAACACAGTTCTTGTGCTGTATGGGGAGGAGTGTTATCCTTTCCTCCAGTCATCAGTCTGACATCAATCACCCATGCCTTCCTGTGTGGGACCAATGTCTTCACTGTCTGGCTGATCTGTTCTTCAGTCTAGGCCTCCCAAGGAGCTCGATCACCATGCTTGACTCTGGGCGGGCGCCTTCTTCACCACACCACTGGGTTGCAGCAGGGTCCATCTTGGTGCTTGTAGGGGTGCTGCCTTGAGGAGTTGATTGCAGTGTAATGGTATCCCGGACAAACCCCCCACGTGAAGCGCTACCCCTGGAGTAGTTGCTTGAGTATGTTTGGTTCTGTACAACACCAAGAACAGACTCAGCTCCTCTGGCACACCTGCCAATAGTGTAAGTGCAAGCACAGTAATCACAGACATAAGTTGTAGTAAAACATTTCTGTGAAATGGTAACAACAGTAGAGGTTAACTGTAGAATAATGACTAAAGATCAAGAGCAATATAATTCACTGATACTGTTGTGCTGCTTTCAGGGGATTCCTCAACAGCGAATAAGCCCAAGAGCAGAGGCAAAGACTTTAATAATAACAGATCACAAGATGGCAAACTCTATAACAGATTGGTCACCTATTCACTTTTGGTTTGGCTCTATAAGTCCAGGCAGGAGGAGAGCAGAGGAATGACCATCCCTTATGTCAGACCTCTCTCTTCTGTCCTCTGACACTACAGGCCCACAAACTATAAACACTGCACCTGGTTCAGTGGTCAATGGCTTAACTCCCAAGACAGACTACCCAGGTCATCCATTACATGTACTGAGCCTTGGGTATGTGCGCATGTCCGTATGACCACAATAACGTTAGTCCCTTTGAAGAAAAAGGCCTTGAGTTTTTGGCTAGCCAGTTTAGTTGGTGCACTTTGAACTCCTATTCGGTAGAGTGTAAAGGCAGTATGCCAGCAGTGTCTGGATAACAGGACAGATACTGTGACTGCTTAACAGGGCATCCATGCGACCCTGGTTCTGGCAGGTGTGGACAAAATGAATAATGCTGTCTGCATGCAGTGTAGTTTTTTCCTGCAAATGGTCAAGTGCACACTCACCAATCCTGTGGTCAAGGCCCAGACGAAATATCCTGGGACAGGCAAGCTCTTCAGGTACCCTGACTGGCTACATCACTAGACACTTTGTACTGTCGGTGCAGGTGCTCCTGGATATGCACCTGGGATCCCCTCATAGGTAGGATGTCCCCCAACCAGCCGTGGATGCCAGGCAGGAATGGTATGCAACCCCTCTCCCCTGATTTGATCTTCTCCTCTGACTCATGGTGTCTGCCTGTCCCCAGGCAGACAAGACAGAGTCCTTACTTCTTTCCCCCTGTAATCCGTAGTTCTGCCTCTGGGATTTAAAATGGGACTGTTTGTGTTGGGGACTACATACCCTAAGATCCTTTGCTGCAGCAGTTCTGGTGGCTGTTTATTGGCTCCCTTATCCTTGCCAATAGGAACACAGGGGAGGGAGCAGAGTGGGCACTGCCCATGCAAGTGCCGCTTGCATACACTGTAGGTGAAGAGGGAGGGGGGAGAATTCCCCCGCAGGAGCTGACAGGCTTCCTCTCTCTCTTTAGAGAGCCTATGTAAATCCCAGCAGAGACCGGAGGAAGATGCGGGCCTGTGGGACACCCTCTACATGTGGATAAAAGAGCTAAGGGTGTGTGATATACCTGAGCGTAATGTATGGCATTAAGAACTTTTTGCATGTTGCCTCTACCTTCTCTGTCTGGGGTGAAACCTGGTTGGTCTGGGTATAATGCCGATTTTTTTTTGTGAGATCCTTGTCTATCACTCTCCCCCTTCTGGCTCCCAATGCCTGCGATTTGTTATAATAATAGGATTCTTCAATGAAATAAAGCCTGTCTGACAGTGCTGGTGATCCCAATGCTAACCTGTGATGGGAATTATGGGTAGATGATAAAAAATGATCTCAGGTAATTTTGGGTACTATAATTAAAAATAATTTATAGGGAAAGCTATATTAAGCAAAATCTGCTAATTCTGGCCTCTTGTCCCAACAAAGCTAGTTACTGAGGCTATTATGCTAATGCAACAGTTTAAATACCCAGAAAATGGATTATTTATTATACAGGATTTATAGGCAATGCAGATCAGGAGTTCTAATTTCACGTGTGGAATGCTTATTCCTAAACGTTTCTATCAGCGCAGGTTTCTTTTAATTAAATTTGAATAAAAACATCAAATAGCTAAAGTTGTTTTCTTCACTGGAGTTCTACTTTAAATGATATTTTCTCTTGCAAAGTCGAGTGTTTTACAAATCACCCTAGCAGCTTGGAAAATGTCTCTAGTTTTTCACAATCTTTAAACTACAAGCAAAACAGACAGGGATACCTCAAGAGGAAGTAGATAAACTGTGTGATCTAATCCCAGAAGTAACTTTCTGGAATCAGGCACAGAAACTCTATTTATCTGCTGTACATTGCAAACTTGTTTTTTCAAAAGCAGCCTTAATGGGGAAATGTTACGGTATCACGGTTTTCACAGAACCGACCACAGAAACACTACTAATTATGTCTCCTTTAGGACCAGTTCTTTTGCAACCTTGGAGTGTATCTAGGATAACAAAATACAACTAGCACCCCCTGTAAAAAAATATTGGATAGTTATCTTTTTGGCAGGAGGCCATTCCATCCATTACTTTCCTGCAGTGACCTATCAGCTGGTGGAAACCAGAGAACAGATATCTGACACATCTGGAAGTGTCAGATAGCAGTGGTGTTCAAATCTCTGTAATAGAATGGACTCCATCCCTCAAAATGGTAACTTTTTTTTTTTTTTTACAAAGGACTGTTGGTTGCATTTTCTTATGCTAGTGACAGGGTCACTTCAAAGTCTCTTTTTTAGCAAGGAAATATACCTGGTAGTCAGGTTCTCAAACACAGAAGATCTTGTGTTCCAAAAGTTGTTGCCATACAGTATGTCATACAGTCAGGCTCTCAGGCTTCCCCAAGGTTTGTGAAAGCAAATGTCACCCTTTCATTGCTAAACTGACTCCCAGTGCTACTCTTACCAGGGACATGTGCAATCTGCATCACCTGTACCTTTATGGTTATAGAATAGCTGTTGAAGATTGACAAGTGTGCAGCCACATAATCTTAAATATGGAGTCCGTTATGGATTCCTAAGAGTAGTTCTATGCAAAGACACTGATAGCACTTCCATATTTAAACAAAATGAATAGAAAAACATAAATATTGATCCTTGTTCATCAATTCCAATGCGTTTGCAATTTCATAGAGAACATTCCTACTGGATTATCATCACGTGTATATACATATGTCAGGAATCATGAGTTTCAGCTAGCCAGCTGGATTCTTAGCCAATTTAGCCAAGCACACCACCTTAGCTGTACCTACTGGTCACTAGGGATGGGCCGAACACGTACGTCACCGGGTGGCCCCGCCCTTCACTATAAATAAACTGTCAAAACAAAGTGAGCGCAGACGGCGGCAGACCTCCCATGGCGAAGGAGCTGTGTGCGCCGTCTGCACACTATGCATTATAGGGTGTTCGGCAGAGCCGAAGTCACACTGAACACCCTGTAATGTTCTAAATTCGGGGAAAAACGGAAGTTCGGCCAACCGTTCGCCCATCCCTACTGGTCACTTATAGGGCATTAAAGGATTTCATTTTGTCATGTCTGCTTGTTTGATATCTAGATGGGTTTTAGTTAGCCATGGAAGTTATTTTAATTTTCTTCCTGGGACAGTTATCTCAGTATAATGCTCCAACAACCTAATCTTCTATGATATGAACAGTAGTGATAGCATGCCATACAGATGGTAGAGCAAACCTACAACATGTGCAAGTACAACATACACGTTGTATGTAATTCTTAACAATGAACTTCTTTTATTCACAACCTTTTTGTATGGTAAATATATAATTTAAAGCATTTTGTTATATCTGTCCAATAAAAGCTAAAATAAATATGTTGATCCACCAGAAATCCAGTGAGTTTATAATTTCTTTTAGTGAGCTTACGTTGCTGCAATGGCATCTCAGACATTGTTATCAGCTTTGCCTGAGTTCTATCTGTGGACTAGACATGTGCACCGCCAAAAAATCAGTTTGTTTTAATTTCATTCATTTTTTTGTTTTGTTTTTTGGGTCATTCGTTATGATCAAAATTTGTTATTTCGAATAAATTTGTAAATTCGAAAATCCGAAAATAAAAAAATATGAAAATAAGAACGAAAATCCAAAAATTCTAAAGAACGAAAGTCCGAAAATAAGAATGAAAATCCAAAAAAATCCAAAATTCGAATATCCAAAATAATAACTAACTAATAACTATTTAACTATATTTAACTTTAATAACTATAACTTAATCATCTTTCATCACAACGTGGAACCCTGTACAGTTATTTACTCTTGGGCTGGACGTTGTTGGACTTTTTTAACAGCCAGGATTCACATGTCACTTGCACTGGGATGAATTTACTTTCTTTTTTCTTTTTCCTTACATTTGAGTGGCATATCAATACCACTAAGGACATTTGGGACTGATTTTGTCATTTTCACTTGCACTATTTTTGCTTTTACTTCAGTGTTGGGTTATGAGCACTGAAGGAGATTTGAGAATTATTTATACAAATTAGCGCAACTTATTTGAATTTATATGGTTTTTATATGTTATTATCACATATTTTGTTGCTGCTACACTAACACACCTTAGCGCAATACCTTTTTTATTTTGAATAACTATTACTAACTATTAAATTATAGGTATTGGATTTTCCTTTCAAATTTGGTTGTTAGTAAACGTAACGAATACGAATTTATGCAAAGTTACGAATTATCTGAAATAACAAATGCTGCATCTAAACGAATGTAACGTAACGCATTAATAATATATAAAAAAGGTTTTATTATTTATTATTATTATTTATTTTCTGATTTTTGTCCTTATTTTCGGATTTTCGTTCTTTTGAGTCTTCGGATTTTCATTCTTTTTTCAGATTTTAGAATTTTCGTATTTTCGAATTTAAAAAATTAAACGGGTTTTCATTAATTTGAATATTTCTGAATTAACAAATTTGTCAAATTTCGTCAAAAAATTAATTCGGAATGAAACGAATTGCACATGTCTACTGTGGACTACAGAACAGCACCTTTGCTATGGAGTTAAGGATAAGGTAAAGTTTTCTGTAGGCCTAACACACTTTCTGTCCTAGAGTGACAATGCTGCTCCTCCATAGACATAGTACAGTGAGTAAGCGTTATCAGCCTAGGACCAGAAGTATTTTGTTAGCAGGAACACGTTTAGCAATATTAGTGCATTTGCAACAACACAGTTGAGTAATGTTTGTGATCATTTTAATTTGCATTAACTGTTACATTTTCAGGACAAAAAATAATAATAACAATGGACAGTACTCAACTGTTTTCCTGAACACAAGGTTGAAATAAAGAAAAAAAGCATGAAAAATGAACGCAGCCGCCACATCTAAGGCCTTGCAAGCTGCACTATATTAAATATCTGTTTTTTGGTTTAGATATGCTTTAACATTGGCAATTGGTCCTAAAAGGCACCTTTTGTCTTGTAAACTATTTTAACCTTCTTGAACAGAATTCATCTTTCAATATTATGACTCCAGTAAAGCGCGACTACAAATAAAATATGTTATATTCCCTTTCAAAAGCATAGATTTTTTGAAAGACCATTTCAATACTGGACAGTTACAATAAACTCAAGCTATATTAACCATTCTTTTGGGAACACCTCTTTCGAGCAAAAGCTGGTGACAACGCAGGGGATAATTCATGGAAAGTAAATTCAATGAAACTGGAAATTGTGGTCAATATAAAAATGTTATATATGATTAAATAAACTGGCTTTGAAAACATGAGAGCAGTTAATGTGAGCAATAAATAGATTATTAAGATGTAAAGAACTTGATTAGAAATATAATCCTCCCTGTGGGGACATGTGAAACTAGGTTAGGTTATTTAATTTTATTTCATACAAGATGCATAGTTTTTTTCTGCTCTCTTACTGTGTGTATCAGTAATAAAATCTTTATCTGCCGCTTGTATAAGCAAAATTGCAGAAAAAAAGACCAGATAGATCAGATATTTGACTCAGCTGCACATTCATGCAAGCACTAAGCAGCTCATTAGCTGGAAATGATGTATAAAGTAGTTTGAAGTAAAGCAAACCATGAAACAAACAGGGGCAATGCAATGTATTCAAGGCACTATCGAATTATCATGCTGTAGTATTACATAATGATGTAAAGAAGACTGGGAGGAGGAGACCTTCAGCAGAATTAATAAGGTCAACAAAAAAGGGAGTGCTTTCTAGAGCGTGCCACCGTCCTAATCAAAATACTAAAAACAAAGAGGGGAGTCCCAGCAGGAACGCCTCTGCGAGAATGTGACGATTCAGATATGGTAATATTAAAATAGAATTTATTTGTAAAAAACAGATAGTTCAGTTAAAAGATATATATTTATGGGGGTGGGGGTATGTAACTCTCCCCAAAATAACATATGGAGAGGAATACAGCCTACAATAGATTGATCGACAGAAGTACATGTAAATGATACATAATACCAAGATGTACAAGAATATAAGTCGATTCTGTGACTGGTCAACGCATTTCGCTAGGGACTGCTTCAGGACCATATATTTTGTAGGCCGGTGTTTCTTTAAAGTAAGTGAAAAACATAACAATGTATTATCCTGTTACATTTACCATTTATTTTCATTGCAACTTGATAGTTTTAGGAAACTGTACACAAGGCTTACATGTAGCAGTCTGCAACCCAGAAGTTACAATCAGGGGGGGCGGACACAGGGGATTAAAGGAGGCGACCGGGCTAAGAATATGAAAGATGTAATTAAGTTCATCTGAATAGTAGAGAGTATATTATAAATGAGTTTCTATTACTTGTAGTCTCTATATGTTTTAACAAAGTATAACTTACTTAGGGAGACATCTTGAGGGGAGTAATTAGGATAGCACTATACCCGCTTAGGTGTAATATAATATAAGGCTCCCAATCTAGGAATAAATTGAGTATATAGCTGGATAAGTTTATATGTTTGCACCAGGGGTATCCCTCTATATTTGCAGATGGATATAGGTTAGAAAGCATCTATGACATGTAAATATACATTGTAATTAGGGACTTACCAATTATATGCATGTGAGATATATTATAGCATTCTAGCACCCATTATGTGTGTCAGAAGGTCTATAGGTAAGATGGAATATATCTACATTCACGAGATGTCTATAAATGTAAATAAATATACAAGTCAATAGGTGCGTATCATGGGTATGTGAACACATAATGCTATCAATGTGACACCCGTATTAGCCATATATTCTTCTCTAGTTTTAATTTTGGGGAGAGGTACATACCCACCCCCATAAATATATATCTCTTAACAGAACTATCTGTTTTTACGTGTTTTCAAATAAATTCTATTTTAATATTACCATATCTCTGTGCCTATAAAGTCCATATTCTCGCAGAAGCATACCTGCTGGGACTCACCTCTTTGTTTTTTGTAGAATTAATAAGGTATTTTTCCTTTTCCCTATTCCCGCACCTTTCAGTTACTCTTTATGTTCTTTGGACTTGTATGTTTGTAAAAACTGCAATAAAAAGTCTCAACTCTTGTCCTTTATAAACTGCCCAGAAATGGGCAGTTTATAAAGGTGCGATCTCAGCACCTCACTGGCGATCACTGTCAGAATTCACCCTTCCAGATTCACTAGCCCAGAGGTGGGGAATCAGGGAGTGACAAAAACCCTGGAGAAGATTATGGACTTCCTTCTTCCTCAGTGAGACCCCCAAGATAGTAAACATGTCCCCCTGCCATGCGTATATATATGTGTATATATATATATATATATATATATATCTCACAAAAGTGAGTACACCCCTCATATTTTTGTAAATATTTTATTCTATCTTTTCATGTGACAACACTGAAGAAATTGAACTTTGCCACAATGTAAAGTAGTGAGTGTACAGCTTGCATAACTGTGTAGGCTTGTGCAATTCGTTTCGTTCCGAATATGTATTTACCAAATTTTTCGAAATTCGGCAATTCGGATGAATTCCGAATTTCCGTGCTTTTTCCCCCCGAATTTTCATTTTTCCGAATTGAAAATTCGGCAATCTGAAAATCGGAAAATCCGAATTGCGGTAATTCGGAAATTCAGCAATCGGAACAGCCAAAAATCCGAAATTCGGAAATTCTGAAATCCGAAAATTTGAAAATAACAAAGAACATTTGAAATAATAACTAACTAATAAATAACTATTACATTATAGGTATTGGAATTTCCTTGAAAATATGGCTGTTAGTGATAAGTTTCATATTTAAGTTCACTAACAGCCAAATTTTCAAGGAAATTCCAATACCTATAATTTAATAGCTATTTATTATTATTTCAAATGTTCTTTCTTATTTCCAAATTTCTGATATAAGAAAGAACATTTGAAATAATAATAAATAACTATTAAATTATAGGTATTGGAATTTCCTTGAAAATGTGGCTATTAGTGATCTTAAATATGACATTTATCACTAGCAGCCATATTTTCAAGGACATTCCAATACCTACAATTTAATAGTTATTTAATATTATTTCAAAATTTCTTTCTCATTTCGGACATTTGAAAATTCGTAAATAAGAAACAACATTTGAAATAATAACTAACTAATAACAATAAATTAGTTAGTTGTTATTGTATGTTCTTTCTTATTTCCGAATTTCCAAAATTCGTAAATTCGGGAATAAGAAAGAACATTTGAAATAATAATAAATAACTATTAAATTATAGGTATTGGAATTTCCTTGAAAATGTGGCTATTAGTGATCTTAAATATGACATTTATCACTAGCAGCCATATTTTCAAGGACATTCCAATACCTATAATTTAAATCAGAATATTTTTATTGGTTGTTTTCAAAAAGAACAATAAAAACGATAAGAAAAACAAGGCGAAATCAAAAATAGAGTACGATAATTTGTACATATTACAGAGGGTATGGCGTACATACAGTCCTGCTCACCATTATTGGCACCCATGAAGTTTATGTACATATTGTGGAATATCTACTGAAGGAAATGTATCAAATTAACCAACATATTACTACAGATAGCTTGTGTTTGACAAAAAACTGTAAATGATAAATAACATTTAAAAAGATAAACATTATGAGGAAAACAGAGAAAACCATAATGCTTGCCTTGTCAGTGGTATTGGCACCCTTTGCTGCAAATCAGTATGGAAACCCAATTTGGCTCACCTGTTGCAGATCTCAAATGAGGATCACCTGTGATGAATTGCCTCCACCCATGTGACCCAAATTAGCCAATAAATGAACATTTTGGTTTTATAAAAAGCCACCTGTTATTCCCTCTTCATGTGTGACAATGGTAAAGACAAAGGAGCTGTCTGACGACACCAGAAATGCTATTATTTGCAAGCACAAGACTTATTGTCCA
>BLSH010551989.1:71785-89694 GCA_018402905.1 Glandirana rugosa | reverse complement strand
TCATGTCTGACGACACTCTCTAGAATCTCCGACACTCGACGACGATGGGGGACCACAATCTCTCAACACACACACACATTTCTCCTGTAGGGACACCTCTCTCAGCATTCTCTACATTCCAATGTGATTAGTCACAGTTACAAGCACAGAACGGCTCTTAGAAGCAGCACGGCTCTGTTTAATGTGAAACTACTGATCACCCCCAGACACTGACTCGGGTGTAAGCCGAGGGGGGTCTTTTTCAGTACAAAAAATGTGCTGAAAAACTCAGCTTATACCTGAGTATATACGGTATGTACAAAATTAGGCATTGAAGTAGTAGTAGCTAAAGGCACAACAGCTTCCTTATTTAAGCAATTAGAGCAGAGTCCCTTCACAGAGAATAAGATAGACTGAGCTCTTCAGGACACCAGCGGATGTCCTCTTTACACACACACACAACTCTCTAACACCAGGGGGTAGCAGCAGCTCACAGCCTCTAAGATCTCTCACAGCAGTCTGTACTCATAAAATGTCCCTGGAAAGGTGGTTCCCTCACTCCAACATCTATGTAACACCTTTTTCCTGTGATCCCAGACTAGATCTTCAGACGACAGCCCCTCATTCAGCTTTCTTGCAACGTCAGCAAATCAGGCCCTCAGGTCACCCACCTGAGGACTCAACACCTCACAAGCACATGGCAGGATTGCTAAAGGGGGTGAGCAGACCCCTTAGGCTGTGTTTCTCTCCTACAGGAAAATACTTGGAAGCTCTGTGTCTCAGAGTATTTCTACAGACTCCCAGCAGCCATCTGGGCCACCCTCCCAGGAATTGGATTGGACAGGGCTGTATAAATATTCATGCTGCCTATTTTCTTTGCTCCACATCAACAGTATGTTCCATAGAGATCCACTGTTCTCTAGAAAGCAGAGAGAACAATCAAACCTGCAGTAGGTGAAACACTGAACAGGTCAGAATAGTCAACACAGCTACACAAAACAGCAGTTACACTGGATACAGTGAGCCAGAACTAAATTGACCTAATCCTAGCATCTGTCTAGGAGGGTGCTACATGCTAATCATGGGTATCCCATCATTAGAGGTAATTGATATATATGGATGTACTGTACATACCTTATTTTATTTCTGAGGGTTTATTACTACTTTAGGCACTGATAACCTACTCTGTGTTGCTTGTATGAATCTCAAGGCATCATTTTCAACTTTGACTAATGTGAACCTTTCAGCTTACTGTCATCAGATAACACAAGTTATACAAATATCGAGTAATACAGATTACGGATGTCTCATTTTTCATCATCTATCCTGATGAAGTGGACGCTGATCCGTGAAACACTCTGAAAGTGATGTATGATCCTCCGAGAAAGATCATATGATGGACGAATAAATGAGATGTGGGAACAATTATGTCAATTGTATATGGATATAACATGTTAGACATATTTTTTTTGATGTTCTATGAATGCACATGTGTGTGCATATATATATATATATATATATATGTATGTATGTATGTATGTATATATATATATTTTTTTTTTAATGCAGTGATGTACTTCATATTTGCAAGATACTTTTAGTTAGTCATGAATAAAATAGTTCAGGTAGAAAATGATACTGTGCCCTATTCCTCCACCTAACTGTACTTTACCTTATAGCTTCTCTTAATCTTTTTTCATTGAAAAGCTGAAACCCAGAAGGTTTATCACAGTGCACTATTCCAAATGACTCATTCAAGCAACAGGTACAGACTGGATAGTATTTAATAAGAAAAAATAATGTCAGATGAAAGAGTACACTCTGGACCAGTGGAAAGAATCTAGTGCGGTCTTTCTCAATTTTTTTAACCCTTTAAATAATTTTCAGGTCTGTGGAAAACCTCCGCTAAAAACGATTATACCTACAGCTCATGGTACATTTGCATGATCAGTGAATTAAAGAAAATTTTAGATAAGAGAAAAAAGAATGTGGTGTGCCTGACACCCATGGCATACTTTTTACAAACCACCTGCTGTATAGGATAAAATTATTTTAGATAATCTTGAAATGAAATGAATCACAACAGAAAAGAAATAATTGTAACAGTGATAATTGTCCCATAATATTAGTGGTCCCCATGGAAGTGACCCCTTAGTATTATGGTCAGTGGGAAATTGCCACCTTGCATCGGTGGATAGTGTAGATGGGAGATCAGTTCATCATTGCTCAAGTAAACCGCAGCAATTTCAGGAGGAACCTTGGGGTTCTACAAAACCCTGGTTAAGAAAGGCTAGCTTAGAGTCAGTCTGAAGTAGCAAACAGGTACAAAAGTTTATATGATTCGTTAGTTGTTTTATTTGTATACTTTCTTTCCCGTACATCTGTATTGTTCTGCAGGTTTTCACAAAGAAGTTAATTTGTTTCCTAGTTTTTATTCCCTCCCAAAACTGTTATTGTAAGTATAACAGGTAAATCAACCTCTATATTGGGAAAAGGTGCAATTATAGCCATTTTATATCATGTGGCTGCTACGGAGAATAGCAGACCAAGCTACTTAATGCACAGTGAAAAACATCCCTCATAAGCTTTCAGTTTGGCTGCATAATGGAATAACCAGGTAGCAATCATATTTCACAAATAATATGCATAAAATAAAGAATAAAATATACATAGATATACTGTATGTACTCCTTAGGAGACATAGGGCAGGATTTTATTCAGAGTGATCCTGTTCAGTTAGGTAGTGGCTAAACAGCCACAGATCCCTTTAAAGTGTTTGTCTAGGAAAAAAGAAACAAACAAACTATATTCAGTACATCTCTGCAACAGGAACAAAGAGCCGTAAAATGCTGATAGAAGTTCTATCCTTCCCCAACATTACTATAAAAAATGTGTTATTTATATGTTACTGTTGGAAAATTTATTTTACTTTCTGCCAGCTGAGAGCATTGTCACCAGGGCAGGGAATGAGGAGCAGTCTCTCTACTGGAGCTCCAGATAGCAGTAAAAACCCAACAGTTCTAATCCTTCCCCATTCAATCCAAAACTACACAAAACCAAAAATTCAAAACTACACAAAAGTGGAACTTCCGCTTTAAGGGGAGATGACCCCCCCTGACATGCCACAATTGTCATGTTTTTTTTTTGGGGAGGGCAGCTGGGACCCAGAAGGAAGTTTACCTCCCCTCCCTCTCTCTTGGCGATCTTCTGGGACATGTCACAGGTCCCAGAAGATACGCCGGCCATTCACAAAGAGCAGCGCGACTCGCGCATGTGCACTGCGCGTCCGGCTTTTAAGCCAAAGCCGGGCGCCCACACTTGTGATGTCGGTGCCACCTAGGGGAGGGGGGGAAGAGCAAGCTTTCGGACGGCTGCATCGCTGGAGCCTGGGACAAGTAAGTGTCCGGTTGTTAAAAGTCAGCAGCTACACTTTTTGTAGCTGCTGACTTTTAGCTGGGTGGAACTCCGCTTTAAGCTAGTCATACACTGATCAAAACTCGACCGGTTCTGCAGGGACTAGCTGAGTTTCAACCTGTGTATGGATACTCTAGTTCAGGGGTCTCCAAACTGCGGCCCGGGGGCTGGATGCAGCCCTTTGCTTGCTTTTATTCGGCCCTTGGGGCACTGTTTTTCTCATTGATACAAGACACTGACACCAACGATAGAGCACTATTTCTCCTTCTAAAACCAGTTATGGGATACTATTCCTCCCACTATCACCAACGACTGGGCATTATTCCTCCCACTGACACCAACAATGGGGCACTATTCCTCCCACTGACACCAGCAATGGGGCACTATTCCTCCCACTGACACCAGCAATGGGGCACTATTCCTCCCACTGACACCAGCAATGGGGCACTATTCCTCCCACTGAGATCAATTATGGGGCACTATTCCTCCTACTGACACCAATGATGGGGCAAAAAACAGCCAAGGAAAAAATCCAAGGAAAAATCCAAGGTCTACTTAAAAACCAGCTTGCGACCAGCCAAATGAACCTGTCTAACAGTATGCGTTAAAAACAGGGTTAATGCATACTGTTAGACAGGTTCATTCTGGGGTTCTGCAGAAGGCTACAGGGGCACTGTGGGAAGGCATGGTGAGGAGATAAAGCTTTGGCTGGCAGGGGAAGTTGTGAAGAAAAAAGGGGCTTTGGAGGAGACTGAGAATTACTCTGTAAGCGGCTGTAAAAGAAGTAGTGTAAGTGGAATTTGCAGAGGACAGTGCGAACAGAGACTGCTCCCCCTCACCCTTAGTACTCGCACCTCATGAGAATAGAAGTAAGACTTACCCTTCATCTTCTCTACATTAATGTGAGAGGTCACATGACCAGGAGAAAAAAAATTGGACTTCACTTGAACAAGGCCTGCGCTGGTGAGAGGTCTATAGCTGCTGTGCATCGTGAGAAGTATTGATCTACAATGCCTCCCTGTGATACCTGATAGAGCATACCTGTGTACGTTGCTGCTTTCCTAGACTTCAGCGTTAAAAAATTATTTAAATATTTATAACTTAAGTTTTCACATGTTATATGCAGAACATATCAAAAGGAAAGGACATAAACTGATGTGTGTATGTGGGTACTGGTTGAAAAAAAATATTCTACATCTTTGATTGTTGACCAATGAGTAAGCAAAGACCCTTGTGTATAACAAGCTGTTCAACAAGCCTGCAAAATGTTTGTTGATGATTTATCTTATCTACACTTTTTAATTCCAGTGTTAATCCAGAGCTAACTTTACATTTGTGAATTTCCAGAAATGGCATTTATAATTCATAGGACATATTTGTTATGTCAAGGATCTGGCATGTGACCCATGAAGGACTAACCCTTTAGATGACATGTACATTATAGTGAATAGAAAAACTCATCCGCTCTTGAGACATTTTAAAAGCTCCATCATTAAAGTGATGTATTTGATTTTGACATCATGTTGTCAATCAGGAGCCAGCGGTCCCTTATAGGAAATTTCATCCATACCCAAGCATACCCTGAAACTCTGTCCACTTTCTGTGCAATGGGAGGAGAAGTTCATATCATTAATGTCCATGCAGCAGGTCACAGCAGGCACGTTTCCACAATAAAGTGTGACTATAGAGATTTTCAGCACTTTTGTACCTTTAAAATTAAATTAAAACTAAAGTATCTTTTATGACAGTCTAAACAAGTCCCAAACCCAATTACTATGAGATGTGCAAGTCTTTTAAAGTAAACAAAAAACTTCCTTTACTTCTCTATCTGTGCCAAAGCCTTCTTTATTTGTGCCTCCCCCTACAAGATACTACACCCTACATGGGAGAGATTCAGCAACATGGGCAGTGCTGTCAATCCAGAAAGTAGTGGGCAGGGCTAGGTGTAGCCAATTGCTGATTGACAAGCTATGGGCATTTGAATTAGCAGTGACAATGCTGATAGGCACACCCCCTACAACACTAATGCAAACAAGTACAACCTACAGTGGAAAGTTTGCTTTGAATGCATTGGCGGTACAACATCATTGCCACACCATCACAAAAAGCTGCATTATGTGAACTTTACTGGCAGGGCCAACAGGTATTTGTAGGACTTTGCAGGGGCAGAAGCATAGATAAGGGGGTGGGGAGATGGGGGGTCCACCCCCTTCCCCAAAGCATCCTCGGCGCGGCAGCTAGCGCTAAAACTGGGAGGATTTTGGTTTGGGGGGAGGTCATTTTTGTTTTACTTTGTCTACTGACCTATGGGATACACACTCCTGATCCCTGCATTACACACCTGTGACCCCCTATTAGACTCTTGCTTGTGGCACAGTAATAAAAGAATATTTTTGGGGTATAAGGACTGTGCCCCATATTGAGTAGGCTCACGTTTTAAGCCTCTCCCAACTATTAGCATAATTTTGCCACACTAATAGCTCACCTCTAGGTGCCCCCCCCCCCCCCAGGAGAAAAAAATAATTGTGAGTGCAGATACATTTTATTTTTTAGTTACACTAAACCCAAATTAAAAATTCCCGGGAAAAAGAAAAAAGAACACTCTCCTAGTTTCTAAGACATAGTGTGATATTTTAACCAGCCAATTTGTTAGAACAGTAAAAACACACTTACAGGATGCATGATATCAAACATCGTATACAGTATCTCACAAAAGTGAGTACACCCCTCACATTTTTGTAAATATTTTACTATATCTTTTCATTTGACAACACTGAAGAAATGACACTTTGCTACAATGTAAAGCAGTGAGTGTACAGCTTGTATAACAGTGTAAATTTACTGTCCCCTCAAAATAACTCAACACACAGCCATTAATGTCTAAACCAGCCCTCTGATTCCTCCTGTATTGAATTGTATTGTAATTGTACTGTCTGCCCTAATATTGTAAAGCGCTGCGCAAACTGTCGGCGCTATATAAATCCTGTATAATAATCAAATAAAAAACCACTGGCAACAAAAGTGAGTACACCCCTAAGTAAAAATGTCCAAATTGGGCCCAATTAACCATTTCCCCTTCCCGGTATCATGTGACTCGTTAGTGTTACAAGGTCTGAATAGGGAGCAGGTGTATTGAATTTGGTGTTATCGCTCTCACTCTCTCATACTGGTCACTGGAAGTTTAACATGGCACCTCATAGCAAAGAACTCTCTGAGGATCTGAAAAAAGAATTGTTGCTCTACATAAAGATGGCCTAGGCTATAAGAAGATTGCCAAGACCCTGAAACTGAGCTGCAGCACTGTGGCCAAGACCATACAGCGGTTTAACAGGATAGGTTCCACTCAGAACAGGGCTCGCCATGGTCGACCAAAGAAGTTGAGTGCACGTGCTCAGTGTCATATCCAGAGGTTATCTTTGGGAAATAGACTTATGAGTGCTGCCAGCATTACTGCAGAGGTTGAAGGGGTGAGGGGGTCAGCCTGTCTGTGCTCAGACCATACGCCGCACACTGCATAAGATTGGTTTGCATGGCTGTCATCCCAGAAGGAAGCCTCTTCTAAAGATGATGCACAAGAAAGCCTGCAAACAGTTTCTAAAGATGATGCACAAGAAAGCCTGCAAACAAGCAGACTAAGGACATGGATTACTGGAGCCATGTCCTGTGGTCTGATGAGACCAAGATAAACTTATTTGGTTCAGATGATGTCAAGCATGGGGCGGCAACCAGGTGAGCAGTACAAAGACAAGTGTGTCTTGCCTATAGTGAAGCATGGTGGTGGGAGTGTCATGGTCTGGGGCTGCATGAGTGCTACCTGCACTGGGGAGCTACAGTTCATTGAGGGAACCATAAATGCCAACATGTACTGTGACATACTGTGAAGCAGAGCATGATCCCCTCCCTTCGGAGACTGCGACGCAGGGCAGTATTCCAACATGATAATGACCCCAAACACACTTCCAAGACAACCACTGCCTTGCTAAAGAAGCTGAGTGTAAAGGTGATGGACTGGCCAAGCATGTCACCAGACCTAGACATTATTGAGCATCTGTGGGGCATCCTCAAATGGAAGGCGGAGGAGTGCAAGGTCTCTAACATCCACCAGCTCTATGATGTCATCATGGAGGAGTGGCAAAGGACTCCAGTGACAGGGTTAAGGCAGTGCTGGAAAATAATGGCGGTCACACAAAATATTGACACTTTGGGCCCAATTAGGACATTTTCACTTAGGGGTGTATTCACTTTTGTTGCCAGCGGTTTAGACATTAATGGCTGTATGTTGAGTTATTTTGAGGGGACAGCAAATTTACACTGCTATACAAGCTGTACACTCACTGCCTTAAATTGTAGCAAAGTGTCATTTCTTTAGTGTTGTCACATGAAAAGATATAATTATTATTATTACACAGGAGGCTGCATTGACGGGCACTGGTGAGGCTGCATTGATGGGCACTGGTAAGGCTGCATTGATGGGCACTGATCAGGCTGCATTGATGAGCACTGGTGAGGCTGCATTGATGGGCACTGATCAGCTAGCTCAAGTGAGCCCCGAGCCCACACTCAGTGTGCTTTCACTGAGGCCCTCTGGACAGCACTGGAACTCAGCTCAGCCCAGCCCACCCAGGCAGCAACCAGCAAGTGAGCCTAACCCCCCCCCATGATGCCAGACTTGGGCAGGACTTATTTTAAAATGTGGGAGGGGTTATCAAATTTACCTTTGGGCTGAAGCCCCTGGTCTTTTTCCCACCTAGCAACACCCCTGGAGGAGAGACTTGACAAGTGTTATATGTAACGAAAAAAAAGATTTGTTGGCCAGTATGTACTCCATTGTAGCTAAGATGCTATGTCGGTGGGAGAGAGCACACAGATGTCAAGTTGAATAAGTAAATAAGTATATATTTTTTCTAGACTGAGGACTGAAAAATAGCACACAAAAAATTGCATGGATTTGCAGCTCACCTTTTTAGCTTTTCTTGAATAGACCATAATTTTCAGAGGAAGAGCACAGGCAGATTTCACGTCCCAAAAAAAATGACTGTCTATTTCCTAGAATTGACTGAAAAATTGTACAGATTTGCAGTTTAGGTTTTAAACCTTTCTTGGATAGGCTGCAATTTCTGAATAAGAGCAAGCGCATTGTAACTGGAAATAAAAAAATCATATATTTTTAGGAAACGGAAGATGGAAAAATGTTAAAGATTTTATACTATAGATATTAAGCCTGTATGCATAGGCTTCAATTTCAGAGCAAATAAAAATTAGTGTTTTGGTTCAGAGACTGTTGAGGTCAAAATTTTAGTTTAGCGCCATAACTATTAAGCCTGTTCGCATTGGTTGTAATTATTGAGCGACTGGGCAAACACATCACATCTGGAAATAAAAATGTATTTTTTAGGAGACTGAAGATGGAAAAATGTTATAGACATATGCCACAGATCTTAAGCCAGTATGGACAGGCTGCAATTTCTGAGCAAGATGGAAAACGTTTACAGATTAGCGCCACAGCTATAAAACAGTTTTGAACAGGCCACAATCTCTTAGGGCTGTGGTTCTCAAATCCGGTCCTCGGGACCCACTAACAGGCCAGGTTTGCAAGATAACTGAAATACATCACAGCTGATATCATTTGCTGCTTGCATTGCGTGATTGCAGTATTCTAGTCTGCATCTCCCCAAGGTTATACTTAAAATCTGGCCTGTTAGTGGGTCCCGAGGACCGGAGTTGAGAACCACTGTCTTAGGGATTGTGCAAGCATATTACATCTGGAAAAAAAAACATATCTATTTGTTTTAAATTTAAAATGAAAAAAAAAAAAAAAGCACAGGTTTGCAGCTTACCTTTTTAGCCTTTCTTGGATCGACCACAATTTTTAAGAAAGAGAACAAACACACTGACTCTGGAAAAAAGTAATGCTTTTTTTTAGGAGACTCAAGGTGAAAAAATGCTATAGACTGGCATCAGGCTACAATTTCTGAGCGCCTGAGTGGGCATATTTCATTTGTAAATGAAAAATTAGTGTCTTGATATAGAGAATGAAGAGGGAGATTTTTACAGTTAAGCACCAAAGCTATTCATTCTTTTTGAACATGCCACAATTTCTTAGGGATTGAGCAGCTTGCACATGGAAAGAAAATATTTTTTTCCGGAAACTGAAGACGGTAAAATGTTACAGGTTTGCACAACAGATATTAAACCTGTATGGGCAGGCTTAAATTTCTGAGTGGCTAAGTGGGCATATTGCATCTGGAAATAAAACAATATAGGGTTTTATTTGTAGGGAAATTTTTATAGTTTAGCAGCACAGCTATTAAACCTTTCTGGGCAGGCTGCAATCTTTTAGGGATTGGACAGGCATATTGAACATGGAATGAAAATAAATAGTGTTTATTTGTTTCAAATTTAAAAGGAAAAAATTGCACACATTTGCAGCACAATTTTTGAGTTAGAGAGCAAGCACATTGCATGCAAAATTAAATAATTTGTGACTTGTTTCGGAGACTAAAGATGGACATTTTTTATAACATACTGTACAATTAAAGTTTTTATTATTTTGGAGCAATGTTGAGCAAAATGGAGAAGCTTCGCCCTGCACATGGAATCTGCTGTTGGAGGAGGAACGTGGTGTTTTGTTACTACATTCGGTGACACCCAGAGGTGGTGAAAGCCCTATTAAAGGGCAAAGGGCACAGTAAACTATTTATATCATAGGTCAATATCCAAAGATAAGCAGATGGTGTGACTGGTCATGGAGCACACATTGGTGTATATCCCCACTGCCCCCTCTATGCTGAATGGATAGATTCATGCATAGCATGGATCTATCCATGGCGCCGTGGCCCCCCCTAATTCATGCGTCCAGCCCCTTTCAGGACGCCGGATGCATGAATTAGAGCGGCGGGGGGGGGGGGGGGTTCTTTGAAGCACCTGATTAGAGCCATAGGCTCTAATAGACTTCAAAATAGAGTGGCTCGGAGCGCAGAGCATTGCACTCGCAAGCCCACTCACATGTGTTACTTTTTTATTATTATACATGATTATTTGCTTTATAAACACTGAATGGCCTCTCCGCCAATCAGGAAGCATGGGTATGTTACCGGTTTCTTGATTGGCTGAGAACTCAGGCGATCCTATTGGATGCCTTTCTCAGAGGAGGAGGGGGATGCACAGCCGAAGCCAAGCATGCTCCCGCTCGCCAGACACCCCTGCCCGACCGCCTGCTTCCTAGATGGGGTAAGTGGTGGAATTTGATGTCCCGACTGCTCTTCAGAGGGGGGGTGCTGTCAGTCATGCGGGGGGGGGGGTGGATGCTATATACCCCTCTGGTGATGCTGTATATACCCCTCTGGTGAAGCTATATATACCCCTCTGGTGATGCTGTATATACCCCTCTGGTTATGCTGTATATACCCTTCAGCGGATGATGTATATACCCCTCTGCTGATGCTGTATATACCCCTCTGCTGATGCTGTATATACCCCTATCTGCTGATGCTGTATATACCTCTACCTGGCGATTCTGTATACCCTATCTGGTAATGCTGTATACCCTATGGGAAGTGGGAGGGATCAAAAAGGAAGGACGGAGTCTTCACCAACTGCCACTGATTGGATAAGAATCACACAGACACAAGGCGGAAGATTTATATATTTTTATTTTGGACATTAGATAAATTAACTATATTTATATACTTACTTGAGCACTATTCAATAGATTTCATTTGGTGGTACATGGAGCACATGAATAATGATATAGAAATATTTTGAGCATTTACAGTATATTAGACATACAATTGTTCTTTGGGTTGATCACAGGGATAGGTACACTACATTGCCAAAAGTATTGGGTCATCTGCTTTTACACGCACATGAACTTTAAGGGCATCCCAGTCTTAGTCCGTAGGATTCAGTGTTGAGTTGACCCACCCTTTGCAGCTATAACAGCTTCAAATCTTCTGGGAAGGCCGGAAAGAATGTTTGACCATTCTATCAGAAGCACATTTGTGAGGTCAGGCACTGATGTTGGACAAGAAGGCCTGGCTCACAGTCTCCTCTTTAATTCATCTCAAAAGTATTCTATCAGGTTAAAAATGGTGTATATTATATGTAATAGAAATTTGAAGATATTATTTGCGTTGTACTTTGTTTTATGTTTTAGATGTATGAGGGAACACAGAACAATGCACAGCTGCACTATTTTAGGGTACTTGTTTTTAACCAGTTGCCGACTGCCCGCCATGGATTGATGGTGGCAACTTGGCTCGATATTGCGGTGGCTGCGAGATCGCGGATCGTCCACTGTGTTAAGGGGGAGCCAGGGAGCGGGTAAGGCTAACTCGATGTCCGTCAGTTACCCGCGATCGCTCCCCCGCAGTGACAGAACGGAGGTCCTTGTATGTAGACAACAGTTCTCCGTTCTGACAGGGGAGAAGGAGTGTGATCGTAGGCTCCCTGTGTATGGGCGCTGTGATCACTTTCCTCCCCCACTCAGCTCAGCCCCCACACAGTTAGTAACACATACCAGGGAACACAGTTAACCCCTAGAGCGCCCCTAGTGTTAACCCCTTCCCTGCCAGTGACATTTATACAGTAATCAGTGTATTTTCATAGCCCCGATCGCTGTATAAATGCCAATGGTCCCAAAAAAGTGTAAAAATTGTCCAACATGTCCGCCTCAATGTTGCAGTCCCACTAAAAATAGCAGATCGCTGCCATTACTAGTAAAAAAATAATAATAATAATAAAAACCCCATAAATTAATTCTTATCGTTCGTAAGCGCGGCAACTTTTGGGCAAACCAATCGATATACGCTGATTGCGACTTTTTTTTACAAAAAATATAAGAAAGAATATATATCGGCCAAAACCGATGAATACATTTGATTTTTTTTTTTGGGATATGTATTTTAGCAAAAAGTAAGAAATATTTTTTTTTGCAAAATTGTTGCTTTTTTTTGTTTATAGCGGTGATCAGAAATCACAAAGAGGTGATCAAATACCACCAAATGAAAGCTCTATTTGTGGGAAAAAAAGGACGTCAATTTTGTTTGGGTACAACGCCGCACGACCGCGCAATTGTCAGTTAAAGCGACACAGGGCCGAATCGCAAAAAGTGCTCTGGTCCTAAAGGGGAAATTCTTCCGGGACTGAAGTGGTTAAAAAAATACAAAAATCTTGGTGCAATTAACACAGTGGTAGCACAGAGACGTTTCTTATCTATTTTTATTTAGGGAAAAAGTAATAGTTTAGCAGAACAGTCATTAGAGAAAATATATAATTTTTTATTGTTTTCCAAAATAACATACAGTATCTCACAAAAGTGAGTACACCCCTCACATTTTTGTAAATATTTTACTATATCTTTTCATGTGACAACACTAAAGAAATGTCACTTCACTACAATGCAAAGTAGTGAGTGTACAGTTTATATAACAGTGTAAATATTTGGTCCCCTCAAAATAACTCAACACACAGCCATTATTGTCTAAACTGCTGGCAACAAAAGTGAGTACACCCCTAAGTGAAAATGTCCAAATTGGGTCTAATTAGCCATTTTCCCTCCCTGGTGTCATGTGACTCGTTAGTGTTACAAGGTCTCAGGTGTGAATGGGGAGCAGGTGTGTTAAAATTGGTGTTATCGCTCTCACTCTCTCAAACTGGTCACCTCATGAAAAAAAAGAATTATTGCTCTACATAAAGATGGCCTAGGCTATAAGAAGATTGCCAAGACCCTGAAACTGAGCTGCAGCACAGTGGCCAAGACCATACAGCGATTTAACAGGACAGTTTCCACTCAGAACAGGCCTCGCCATGGTCGACCAAAGAAGTTGAGTGCACGTGCTCAGCGTCATATCCAGAGGTTGTCTTTGGGAAATAGATATATGAGTGCTGCCAGCATTGCTGCAGAGGTTAAAGGGGGGGGGGGGGTCAGCCTGCCAGTGCTCAGACCATACGCTGCACACTGCGTCAAATTGGTCTGTATGGCTGTCGTCCCAGAAGGAAGCCTCTTCTAAAGATGATGCACAAGAAAGCCTGCAAACAGTTTGCTGAAGACAAGCAGACTAAGGACATGGATTACTGGAACCAGTGACAAGATAAACTTATTTGATTCAGATGGTGTCAAGCGGGTGTGGTGGCAACCAGATGAGGAGTACAAATACAAGTGTGTCTTGCCTACAGTTAAGCATGGTGGTGGGAGTGTCATGGTCTGGGGCTGCATGAGTGCTACTGGTAATGGGGAGCTACAGTTCATTGAGGGAACCATGAATATCAACATGTACTGTGACATACTGAAGCAGAACATGATCCCCTCCCTTCGGAGACTGGTCCGCAGGGCAGTATTCCAACATAACAACCCCAAACACACCCCCAAGATGAACACTGCCTTGCTAAAGAAGCTGAGGGTAAAGGTGATGGACTGGCCAAGCATGTCTCCATACCTAAACTCTATTGAGCATATGTGGGGCATCCTCAAACGGGAGGTGGAGGAGCACAAGGTCTCTAACATCCACCAGCTCCATGATGTCATCATGGAGGAGTGAAAGAGGACTCCAGTGGCAACCTGTGAAGCTCTGGTGAACTCCATGCCCAATAGGGTTAAGGCAGTGCTGGAAAATAATGGTGGCCACACAAAATATTGACACTTTGGGCCCAATTTGGACATTCACTTAGGGGTGTACTCACTTTTGTTGCCAGCGGTTTAGACATTAATGGCTGTGTGTTGAGTTATTTTGAGGGGACAGCAAATTTACACTGTTATACAAGCTGTACATTCACTACTTTACATTGTAGCAAAGTGTAATTTCTTCAGTGTTGTCACATGAAAAGATATAATAAAATATTTACAAAAATGTGAGGGGTGTACTCACTTTTGTGAGATAATGTACATGTATGAGAATAAAGTGCATGAACCATAATGAGCAAATTACTGTTCGACCAACAAGCATGTAAATAAGAGCTATACACATGCAGTCTTGGGGAAAAGAAACAACACAAAAATACGGTGGCATAGATCATATGAAAGAATATGGGAGAGGGAAAAGCGAGAAAAGGAGATGGCTGAGATTAGAAGGAGAAAAGGAAAAGGTAAGAAAGAGAGAAACAACAGTGCGAGTAAAGTAATAAAATGAATAAAAATAATAAAAGGACCACATGGTGACAAGCTGTCCGGTGGAAATACTGAAGGCTACAGCTAAGAGGGTCTCATAGGGGACCACCAGAGAGACCTCATCATTATCCTTTTAGGGGTAAGACAACAACGCTGAAGCAAGACTGTTACTGTTGGGGGGAGAAATTAAGCCAAACATACCACAATACTTTATATTTCTCAAAGGTATTATTATCTAACGCTAGCATTTCCTCCATGCGCATGATATCATTCACCATGGAGACCCACAAGGATAAGGATGGGGTAACATCCACCTACCAATATAGTGATATGAGTTGGCGAGCTGCTGAAAGTAAAAAGCGTAGTAAGCTCTGTTTCTGAGAGGCTATCTCTGGGGTGGGGGTCAAGAACAAATGGTAAATCTTGTAAACTGCAAAAACTTGCGGGCAAAAGAGCCTGATCCTGCAGCACAGCTATTAAACTTTTCTAAAAAATGTGTTACTTCTTTTGGAGACTAAAGATAGAAATGTGTTTCAAATTAAAAAGAAAAAACATTACACAGATTTGTAGCTCGCCTTTTAAGCTGCTTAACTTCTTGGATAGGCCACAATTTCTGAAGGAGAGAGCAAGCACATTGCATCTGAAAAAAAAATGTAATGCCTTTTAAAGGAGAATGAAAGTGGAAAAATAATAGAAAAATGCTATAGACTTGGACCAAAGATAGTAAGCCTGTATGGTCTGGCTGTAATTTTTGAGTGACTGAGCAAGCATATTGCATTTGAAAATTATAAAAATGAATGTTTTTTTGTATTAAATGGAACACAAACATTAACCAATTTGCACCATACATTTGAATTATTTTTGGATGGGCCACAGTTACTGAAGGAAATAGCAAGCAAATTGCATTTGAAAGCAAAAAAATAATGTTTTGTTTTGGAGACTGAAGAAAGATTAGAGATTTCAACCACAAGTATCAACCCTGTATGGTGATGCTGCAATTTCTGAGTGACTGAGCTTGCACATTGCATTTGGAACAAAACAAGTAGGTTCTCTTTGTGTACAATTAAGAATATAAACATTGGACGGAACTGCAGCATGCTTTTCAAACCTTCAATAGAACAGGTCACAATTTCTGAAGGAGAGAGGCTTCTGTTTTCACACACTGAATAAAGAAAAAGTTGGCAGATTTTCGGTAAGGTCTGGAATCCTTTTTTTTTTCTAGGAAAATGGCTTTTTCTGAGGAAGAGAGCAAGTAGACTGCAGCTAAACATGTATTTTAATTATTTTCAATTTCTTTAAAGTGTATCTATGGTCAAAATATGAAATCATTATACTCATTTCCACATTGAATTTCAATTATTTCTAGCCTGTATGATCGTAGAGTGTGTAAACTTACTTCATGAAGAATCCCACACAATTACTTGCTTAAATTGGATTTACTATGCCCTGTGAACAGAGCTGGTGCAAGGATTTCTGACACGCTAGGCGAAACGTCATTTTGGCACCCCCTTGGCTCCGCCCCTGACCCCGCCCCCTTTACACTGCCCGTGTAACACATGTGACCTACTTGACCATTACCCTGATCTACCTGACCATTGCACTGATCTGCCTGACCATTACACTGACCTGACCTACCTGACCATTGCACTGACCTACCTGACCATTACACTGACCTACGTGACCATTGCACTGACCTACCTGACCATTGCATTGACCTACCTGACCATTACACTGACCTAACTGACCATTGCACTGACCTAACTGACCATTGCACTGTCCTACCTGACCATTACACTGACCTACCTGACCATTGCACTGACCTACCTGACCATTGCACTGACCTATCTGAAACCTAATTCCTGCACTAATCACACTCCACTGCCCCCCCATCCCCTCCCCCACACACAGCTCTATGTAGATCAGAAGATCCTTTTTCCTCCCTACCTCTTCATCGACCATCACATCCTCTTCTCAGCAGCGAGTGGGCGGTATTTATTAGAAGTCCCCACCAACGCTGCCATCCAGCCGCTCCATGTTGTTACCCGCTAACAGATACTGAACCTCTCCCCATGCTCCCATCTCCACCCTGAGCCCCGCGGGCACACAGGCCGCACCAGAGAGACAGGCTTGAGCAAAGGAGTCCCAGGAGCAGTGCTGTGAGATATTCCTGTGTGAGGAGATGTAACAACGGAGCGCTCAGCGGGACACATCAGGGGATTGGCGGCACACAGCGGATATGTTCCCGAGCCAGCCGCCCGGCACTGAAGGGGGGCGAACGGTCAGGAGAGGAGAGCCGAGCTCACGCACGCCTAGAGCTCCACTGGGACAGAGGCTGTGACTGCTCCCTAGATGGTAGGGCGCCCTAAGTGGTGCCTAATTCGCCTAGTGGTAGAGCCGGCCCTGCCTGTGAATATGCACTGCTGTGTCAGAATTTATAGAGCCTGCCTTCGGAACTACAGAGGTACTGAGAAGAGGAGTTTCAGGAGGAAGAGTAAGTACAGGAATCACAGCTAGCAGGCAGCAAGATACCATGGGACATGTAGTCCTTAGAAATCAAAAGTAAACAGCAGAGGAGAAGCTGCAAAGCATACAGGGAACCCAGGAGGTTTTTGAAAGAGATGGCCGGCACTCACAACATAAAAGGAGATTTTTCATCTAAGCTTATATTGGATTGTCAATAGTAACTGATGTTTGTTATGCAATTACAATGCTGATTTTACAAAATGAAAGTGTAGGTCGTGACCATAACACTCCTTTAACAGATTAGCACCACTGGCTACAATATCTCGGCCATATAGCATGCAGATTGAATCTTTAAATAAAATGAGGTTGTTTATTCCCAGAAGAGAGAGACAATGTAAAGAATTGCAGCACAGCTTTTATACCCTTTTATTCTATTTTTATTTTAAATTCAAAACAGAAAAATATAAGTGATTTCAAGTACACCTTAAGTTTTTTTTTTGGATAGACTGCTATTTCTGAGGGAGAGAGCGAGTATATTTAATCAATATATATAAAATTAGAAGGAATCTCTGAATAGACATACCGTATATACTCGAGTATAAGCCGAGTTTTTCAGCACATTTTTTGTGCTGAAAAATGCCCCCCTCGGCTTATACTCGACTCAGTGTCTGTGGGTGATCAGTAGATTCACATTAAACAGAGCCGTGCTGCTTCTAAGAGCCGTTCTGTGCTTTGTAAGTGTGATTAAACACATTGGAATGCAGAGAATGCTGAGAGAGGTGTCAGATTCTCAGCTTGATGTCGGGAGGTGGGGGAGGTGGACGTCTCTCTCTCGACGTCGAGAAGTGCCTCTAGTCCTCCAACCGCCCTGACTTGTCGATTGTAGTCGAACAGGGCGGGTGGAGGGGGTGGAGGGCTGTAGTTCGACTCTTAGACTGTGGAGAGAGTC
>BLSH010551989.1:53749-64373 GCA_018402905.1 Glandirana rugosa | reverse complement strand
ACTCCAGGATCTGGGGTGTACCTTACTTCCAGTACACTCACTGCACACGTCAAACCTCCTTCTCCACCACCAGACCACCACCACTTCCTCCAAACTGCACATGTCACTCGCATGACCTTCATTCCATGTGGGGTCTAGGACCTCATCGTCCTCCACATCATCTTCCACCCACTCTTCACCACTTCCCCCCTTGACAGTCTGCACACTGTAGAAAGCCGCAGCAGTTGGCACCTGTGTTTCATCATCATCAGTGACGTGCTGCCGTGGTGTTTCCATGTCCTCATCCTGAAACAGAAGTGGTTGGGCATCGGTGCACTCAATGTCTTCCACTTCTGGGGCAGGGCTATGTGGATGGCCCATGGAAAGCACACCAGCAGAGTCATCAAAATGCATAAGAGACTGCTGCATGACTTGGGGCTCAGACTGCTTGGCTGATTTACTAGGGGCTGAGGTGAAAGACAGATGGCCATGGGGTTCAGGTGCCAACTCTGAGCTTTCATCAAGGGACCGGGTGGGAGACAATGGGAAGGAACTGGAGGCATTGTCAGCCACCCAATCTACTATCACCTGTACTTGTTCTGGCCTCACCATTCGTTGAGTGGCATTCGGGCCTACCATATACCGGTAAAGGTTCTGTCGGCTACTTGCACCTGAGGAAGGTGTTTCACTTGTGCGTGTAGCTGGCACAGATCGACCACGTCCTCCCCTTGCAACAGGAGCTTCACCAACACCACCAACACCAGCAGCACCACGACCACATCCCTTATTTGACACTCTCCTCATTCTGGACGCAAATGTACTATTTAGCACACATCTATATTATTGTTTAAACCGGCAATGTGCAATTTTGTGCAAGAAATGCACAGCAAAATGCAAATGTACTATGTAGCACTATTTATTAATAATAATAAAAAAGAATAATAAATTATTATTCTTTTTTTTTTTTAAACCAGCAATGTAGACGCACTTTTTAATTTTGTGTAAGAAATGCACAGCAAGGTGCAAATGTACTATGTAGCACTATTTATTAATAATAAAAAAAATTTGCTAAATTATTATTCTTTTTTTTTTAAATAAGCAATGTAGATGCACTTTTTATTTTTGTGCAAGAAATGCACCGCTGGCCGCAAATGTAGTATTTTGAATATTTTTTTTTTTAAACCAGCAATGTAGACGCACTTTTTATTTTTGTGCAAGAAATGCACAGCAAGGTGCAAATGTACTATGTAGCACTATTTATTAATAATAATAATAATAATAATAATAATAATAATAATAAAAAAATAAAAATAAATTATTATTATTTTTTTTTAAACCAGCAATGTAGACACATTTTTTATTTTTGTGCAAGAAATTCACCGCTGGCCGCAAATGTAGTATTTAGAATAATTTTTTTTTTAAACCAGCAATGTAGACGCACTTTTTATTTTTGCGCAAGAAATGCCCCGCTGGCCGCAAATGTAGTATTTTGAATATTTTTTTTTAAACCAGCAATGTAGACGCACTTTTTATTTTTGTGCAAGAAATGCACAGCAAGGTGCAAATGTACTATGTAGCACTATTTATTAATAATAATAATAATAAAAAAAAAATTATTATTATTTTTTTTTAAACCAGCAATGTAGACACACTTTTTATTTTTGTGCAAGAAATGCACCGTTGGCCGCAAATGTAGTATTTAGAATAATTTTTTTTTTAAACCAGCAATGTAGACGCACTTTTTATTTTTGTGCAAGAAATGCCCTGCTGGCCGCAAATGTAATATTTTGCACAAAAAAAAAAAAAATTATGTAATTTGCCTAACTGCAATGTAAAAGCAGTATTTAAATATTCCAAAATGTTGCCAACTGAACTAACAGAACACAATTAAAGTAGTGTCCCTGACACACAAGCAGTTGCAAGTGCACTGCACTTGCAAAAATGGCTGCAAACGCCCACCTAACAAACAGAAAAATTGCTTAGGTTTTATTTAAGGCACTTTGCTTAGCAAACAAAATGTACTCTAGCAAAGAAAAATCTCCTCTAGCACCCACCCACCCACCAATAAATCGCTGTTTTTAACAGATTTTCTAAAGCTAATCTGTCCCTCGCAGCAGCAGCAGCAGCATCCTCTCCCTACACTAGAATGAGATGATCAGGGGCGGGCTGGGCCGGGGGGAAGGGTGGCAATCTCCCCCCGGGCTGCTCTGATGTCTGGGAAAAAGGCTGCACTCAGGGATCGAGTAAAGAGGGGCCAGACACCATGTACACCTGCTGGCCGCCGCTGCACAGTGCTGTGCTTGCAGAGCTGCAGCGGAGCGGTAGGAATACGCCGAGTTCGATCCCTGCACTCGGCGGACAAGCTTCATCATCAGTCATTTCCCTGTCAGGGATCTCTGCCCGACAGGAGTTCACCAGGTCCCGCCCATCGTGATGTCATTAGAGGCCGGGAGACAGGATGGAAGAGGAGGAGTTGCTGCTGCTACCTGTGGGGACTGCACTGCTGTGGATGAGTGAGCGAGCCGAGGCTGAACATTGCTGTACTGCTTTGTCTGATCCTACTGCAGTGGTTATTTTATTTTTTTTGGGTGGGGGGGTTAATTAATCTACAAGGCTATTTGGAATATGCAGCATGGGGGGGGTTAATGTATTGCCGTTGGTCACTGATGCATTTAGTGACCAGGCAGTTAATTAACCCCTTTGTGCTGCATTAGTGGCAGTGGTGTCAGTGTCGATTAACCCCCTCATGCTGCAGCATTAATGGGTTAATTAACTGTCACTGGTCACTAATGCATCAGTGACCAATGACAATACATCAACCCCCTCCATGCTGCATATTCCAAATAGCATTGTGGATTAAAGTGGTTGTAAATGTGTGTTTGTTTAACCGCTTCAGCCCCGGAAGGATTTCACACTTTAGGACCAGAGCACTTTTTGCGATTCGGCGCTGCATCGTTTTTAACTGAGAATTGCGCGGTCGTGCGACGTTGTACCCAAACAAAATTTGTGTCCTTTTTTCCCACAAATAGAGCTTTCTTTTGGTGGTATTTGATCCCCTTTGCGTCATTTCTGATCGCCGCTATAAACAAAAGAAGAGCGACAATTTTACAAAAAGACCCAAATGTATTACTTTTTGATAAAATACAAATCCAAAAAAAAATATAAAAGAACATTTTTTTCCTCGGTTTTGGCCGATTTATATTCTTCCTCATATTTTTGGTAAAAAAAATCGCAATCATCGTTTATTGATTGGTTTGCGCAAAAGTTGCCGCGTTTACAGATGATGAGAATTCATTTCTTATGTTTTAATTTTTTTTTTATTTTTTACTAGTAATGGCGGCGATCTGCGATTTTTATCGGTACTGCGATATTTCAGCGGACATGTCGGACCATTTTGACACTTTTTTGGGACCATTGGCATTTATACAGCGATCAGTGCTATAAAAATGCACTGATTACTGTGTAAATGCCATTGGCAGTGAAGGGGTTAAACTGCAGGGGGCGATCTAAGGGTTAACTGCGTTCCCTAGGCGTGTTCTAACTGTGTGTGGGCTTCCCTAGCAGGGGAAGGGAAGTGATCACAGCTTCCATGTAGAGGAAGGCTGTGATAACAGCCCTTCCCCCTCTCACAGAACGGAGGTCCGTGTTTACTTACACGGACCTCCGTTCTTTCAGTGTGGGGGGGGCCATCGCGGGTAGCCGGCGGCGATCGAGTCCGCCGCACCCGCTCCCTGGCTCCCCCGAACACAGTGAGTGTGCGGGCGCGCCTTTGGCGGAGCGCGTGCGCTCACAATGCTAGTTATTGCGGCCGCCGTCATGTGACGGCGGTTTGCGATAACGAGCCACCTTGTCGCCGTCACGCTGCGGCGGGCGGTCGGCAAGTGGTTAAAAAAAAAAATAGAAATTGCAGGGTTTTGCACACAGAAGCACAGATCCTCCTTTTCTTCTGGGGTTCCCCATCAGCACTCCAAGCCCCTTCTCTTCATCCCGCCTTCTGTCACCTGTCATATTAAAATCATCACATAGGAGACTTTTTGTCACCCATGTGATGAAAAAAATTACTTAAGTAAAAAAAAATTTGTTTTTTTGGGGCAAAAAAAAATTACATCCAAGCATATAAACCCCCTCCCTCCCCCCCAAAAATGTTTTGAAGCCCCCCCCACCTCAACATATACACATGTATGAATTTAAACCCATGCGTCAGGGGTGCCTACACATGAAAACATCAATTGTGATACACATGTTCCATATTACTGTGCAGGCAGGAATGAGAGCAACACAAGACTTCCTCCGTAATATTATACTGATACCTATAGGGGGCTTTTGAAGCATCGCCTATAGAGAATATAAGGTACTAAAGTTTGTCACCATTTCACACAAAATTAAGGGTTGACATCTATTTACTCGGTGCAACCTCATCTTTTATGTATTACCAACAATTTGGATAGTTTATTGCGTTTGTTTGCCTTATAATTCACTTAGTGTGTTTTTTTACAGAAAATTTGCGGTAATATAATATTACACAAAAAATTAGAACTATCACTATTTTATTCTCTTGGGTGCCGGCTTTGAGAAAGTATATAATGTTTGGGGGTTTTGTGTAATCTCCAGGCCTAAAATGATTTTTTAAACATGTGTGCAAAAAACGCAAAAACGGCTCTGGCAGTGAAAAGGCAAATTTACATGGATGACGAAATTGTCAGGTGGGAGTTTGGAGAAGGCAGGGAAGAGGCAGAGAGTGGGCACGAGTCATTCTACCATGGACCTCTGGGTTATAGTTGCCCCTGGGCCAAAAGTTGCCAGTCAGCCCCTGCCAGGGGCTGTGGAGGGCCACATTGTCCTGCCCCCACCTTTGTGATAATGGAAAACTTTAGACTGTTTTCCCAGATCCATCGCTTTGCCACCACCGGCTTTATGGGCCACTTGACTGGACTTGCCCCCCAGGCCTAAGGCTGCCAGCCCTCCCCTGGAGATGATTTTCTAAAGCTAATCTGTCCCTCACAGCAGCAGCAGGATCCTCTCCCTACACTAGTATGAGATGATGTGACATGCAGCACTACGTGACTTCAGCTTATATAGAGGCTGGGTCACATGATGCACTGGCCAATCACAGCCATGCCATTAGTGGGCATGGCTGTGATGGCTTCTAAGGGCAAACAAGTGAACCGCTTGTTGATTGGCTGCCCTGCAGCTATTCAAAAGGCGCAAAAAAATACCCGAACCCCGAACCCGGACTTTTTCTCAAATGGGGACACGTACAGTTTGGGTTCGCTCAACTCTACTGCAGACAGCAAGTCAGGGTCACAACAAGACTTTCTGGCAAACCCCAAATGAGTCCCTTATCTGCACAAATATTTCAGAACAGCAAAACAAGAAAAATATCCTGTTACAATATATCCTTGACCTACTCAAAGATGAGGTAATTGTTGTGGTACCCAAGGCTCAAAGATTTCAGGGGATATATTTCTCAATCTTCCTGGTGAAGAAGAAAACTAGGAACAGAAGCCAGTAATCAACCTCAGGTGGCTCCACAAGCGCATCTTCAGATTGGGATTCAATTTGGAGTCTCTAAACTTTCTAAACAAAGGACCAGTTTATTGTCCTTCAGACTTTAGGGGGCCGAATTGTGGCTAGTGTGAGTGGAAATTTTCCTTGGCATCAGTCGGAGTAAACATTTTTTTTGGTATTGGGGAGGAATAGTGCCCCATCATTGGCATCATAGGGGAATAGTGCCCCATTATTGGTGTCAGTGGGAGAAATGGCGCCCCATTGTTGGTGGCAGATGGCAGAATAGCGTCTTGTATCAGTGGGAGTGATAGTACCCCAGGGGCCAAATAAAGGCAAGCAAAGGGCCGCATCTGGCCCCCGGCCTGCAGTTTGGAGACCACTGCTATAGACCATCTATTATTCAGTTCCCCTAAAAGATTAAACGCTGTCCATTGATGCAAAGGGCATGTATCTAGACATCCGCATGAGAAATTGATAGTCCCATCTCCCCTTTACAGTGGGAGATTTTCATGCCTGCCATTTGGCCACACCATGTGCCCCCTAGTCCTTCTGGCAGTCATAGTGTAGCACCCTGGTCTTGAACAGGGATGTTGTCAAATCTAGTTTGCTAGGTGGTAACTAGCCTTGCCAATTGTTAGGGGACCTCTTGATTCTTTTCCTAACTCTGAGTTTGATGCACCTCTCTCCGCTGCCACTGGGTGGCATTGTTACTTATGGCATTGGAACGAAAAGGTGCATATGAACTTGGAATATGAGTGGATAGGCTGTTCCAACCAATTGGCAGGGGTTTTCTTGAGCCCCATAGCCTGCTGGGAGAGCCTATTTATTTGGGAGGTGTCAGGTGATCACTGTTCTGTGCCACCTGGACGGCTGTCTGGGTGGACGTGTGTTGAAAACTCGCGACTGCTAGGCCAGAAGCCTAAGGCCTATCTGGGAGTGCCCTGGTTGATAGGCAGTCTGAGGTCTACCCAGGATAAGAAGGAGCAGTGGAGGGTTGGGGCTTTATGTCGGAAGCCTGACCAAGTTGCACGGGTTCTGCCGGTCGGAGAACCCCTCTTTGTCAGAGGTGAAGGGTCAGAGTTGCTAACGGAGGACAACCATTCCTGTCGCCAGAGGCAAAGCATGAACCATGGTCAGAGGTAAAGGGGAAACTGTCACCCTCAAGGGACAATGCTCCTGTTATCAGAGGCCAGAGTTCAGAGTCTGAGAGAGTACCAGAGCAGCCTTTTTCACTAACCGGGACGGTGAAGAAGTTGGGAAAGTCTCAGCGGAGGTCAAGCTTGAGACCCAGCAGGATAGTGGGGGTGACACTTGCAGGACTCAGTGGCAGTGAGAGTCCAAGGAGTGTTTTAAGAGACTGTGAGCTTAAGTTCATGAAGCTGCAGGGGAAGGCTGCAAGATGGAGACCAGGTCTACACAACAGGGATACCAAGCTTGGTATGTGTACAGATCTGTGTTGAAGTCAAAGTACAAGTTCAGTTGCTAAAGGAAATAACTCTTTCAGGCGCAGTTCAGCTTTAAGGTGTCTGGAGCTATACAACCACTATACTGTTCTATTTTTGGGAGTCTGCTAAGTGCTTTTGCACCTGCTCAAAGGGTGTCCTGGCCCTAACCCTCTCTCCCCAATTCTTTAGGAGAAAATAAATCTCTTTTGTTCTGCATCATCAAAGTGTCTGGTGCCCAACTTAATCTACACTACTTCACACCCAATATGCCTAATGACCCACACTGTGAGAATGGATGTTAGCTTTCTCTCTGACCCTGAAGTTCACTATCAGCTCTTCAGAGGTTGGCCATGGCTACAATAGCAATGCTTGGAGAGTGTGGCATCAGAATCCACCACTACCTCAATGATGTAGTCCACTTTGAACACAGAAGAGGCATATTTTTATGTCAGAGGGAAGTCTCATTTAATCTCAACAGTTTTGAATGGATGGTAAACATCACAAAATGTCATGTAGAGCCTACTTCAGTTCACCCCTTTCTCTCCCAAAAGAGAAAATAGGACACCAGTAGTGAGTTAGTTACACTCTTTCAGTGACACAGTGCATCCAGCTCATCTGAACTCTGACCTCTCTGTAGCTGAGTGTTCTACTGGCTGTGTGCTCCTGTGCTTGCTCTCCTCACCCACTCCCCGTTGTTGTGATGTGATTCAAGTTGTCTACCAAGTTATGGACAGTTACGTGTTCTGAACTCAACCCCTCCTTTGGGGACCAAAGTTTCTTTGGTGGGGGATCCTGTAGCTGTGTGCTCTATTGTCTGTGTGCTTGTGTGCCCGCTCGTCTCACCCCCCTGCCTCTGTGTTGCTGGCTGTGTGAGCATCTCTGGCCGCTCCCTCCTTTCCTCTACCCTCTTCAGAGTTGATTGTAAATGGGCGAGGAGAACTAATGATGCAGCCACTCATTCTCTGCCTCTTGGAAGCCTGGGATTATGGAATATGTTGTCTGTGAGGATCACTGTGCAGTGCAAGGAAATGGGTTGCTAACTACAAGGGACAGAACACCCTCCAGCAAGAGGAGGGGCTTGAGCAGAGCTTGTAAGGACCAGATTTCAGAGCCAGAGGGACTGCCAAGGAGACAAGCATCCAGTGCATAAAGCTACATCCAGGGGTATATACACAGAGTGCACTCTGGGACACATTATGTGATCAGTTGTTGCAGGGAATTACTGTGAGACCTTTCATTGCCATTTAAACTTTCCACTTTTTATGTTGTCCTTTATCAATGCTCCATCAGGTTTACTTCGTTTACTATTATTGTGGTCTAGATTAACTGCCGTATCATAGCCTAATATTCACAACAGTTTCTCTACTGCAATTTAATGGAGTCTTTACTTGTACGTATATTATTGTTGATCAAATGCTGGTATCTGTAGCAGTGCTTTCTTTCACAATTAAAATGTGGAAGCCGGTTCAGCCTGAGCAACGGGGATATGATACATTTCTTTGCATGTTGAATCATTTATCTTGTAAGTGTGACTTTTTATGGGGGCTGTTTGAATAAATCTTAAACGAGATTACGCTATGTAAGCTTTTTTTTTACATGCCCACAATTGACGGAATGATGTGAATGCCAACCGGAGGATCCCCTGATTTTGTGATTACAAGGCTTTTTTTCACCTGTTTCCGGTGAGTGTAAACCCTTGGGGGAGAGAGTCACGTGGTGAAGTTTTTTTGGTGTGTGGTGCACGCATGCAACCTTAGAACTGAGGGACTCGCCTCTTTCTGAATTATTTTACCACTCTTTTTCACACTTTTTGCTTCATATGGAGGACTTATGGGAGAAAGCGCTGCTATAGATACCAGCATTTAATCACCTTTGGTTAATGGACTTATGTTGTATTTGTTATTTACATGTGATGTCAATTATTTTAGCAGCAGCTTATATATAATCAACTTGATATCTAACTCAATAGCGCTGTGCTTAGTAGGAGGGCTTCAGGTTCTAGAGTGTATATTAATGTTGCCATGCTGCCATTTACTTTGCCTTTTTGACAATATACTTACTTATTTTCAATCTGCTTGCCTGATGTTTATTTACTGTATATAGTTAAAATACACCTAGCGTAACCCAATTATTTTAAAATATTCAGTTCGTCCAAACATAGGCCATTTCCTTATCTTCTAGGCTTTGTTGAAAATCCCATCCTATAATAAAACTTGTTTGTTGATGTCAACGAGGTGATAAATGGCATTGTATTCTGTTCTGAGAGGATCACATGTGTGATGACCTAAGGTTTCCTAATATGGAGTTATGAACATATATATATATATATATATATATATATATATATATATACACAAAATGTATTTATTTTTTTTATCTTAGTTCTGACAATACATAAAGTGCAAATGTCCGTAAACTATTTCAATATAATAAAGTGCAAAATGTCCATAAATCTGCTCCAATGAGCTATTTATGAATCCAAACAAAAATAATCACATCCAAGTGTTGATCCGCCGTGATGTAAGTGAAATAAATCCATAAAGTGCATGTGTCAATCCTCCACCTGTGAGATCTAAACGCTCACCTCACATTATGACCCTTGTTTCACCAGTGGGTCATAATCATCTGTTCCCTTTTGGGGGGTATTGTTAGGCCTATGCAGCGATCTGTCTCTCCGTATCTCCAATTTTCTCCTGTCAGCTCTCACAGTCATTGGAACAAATAGCATATAGGGATTCCAAATCTAAAACAAAACAAAATATCTAGTGCTCTCTGAATAAGTTTTATTCCCAAAACAAAGAAAATAGTGGTGCACTCACATGAATAAGCACTGCTAGCTGGTACAAACACATCAGTTAAAACCTTCAAGATGGCTGCGGGATGAGATTCAATCAAAAGAGAGCACTAGATCTTTTGGAGAAAAAGACAAGGGAAAATAAAAAGTTCATCAACTTGTTCAACAAATTCTGATGATAAATTCCACCAGGAAAATCTTGTGAAGTGTCTCACCACCTGTAGAGGTACACATTACCAGAATGTACTGATAACTACGATTCCCTGAAGACATGTACTGATGTGAAACTGGTTGGACCTGTGACATCATTGTGTACACTGCGTGCTCAGCAGCAGCACCAGGTTTTTGGTGTGATGCCTGTCTATTAGAGTTGAGCGAACACCTGGATGTCGGGGTTCGGAGGGTCCGAACGAACTTTGGAAAAAAGTCCGGGTTGGGCACCGAACGTTGCACGAACTTTATCCCGGACCCTGAACCCCATTGAAGTCAATGGGGACCCGAACTTTTAGGCACAAAAATGGCTGTAACAAAGTCCTGGCAAGTGCTAGAGGGCTGCAAAAGGAAGTAAAATGGGGATAAGAGTAGGGCAAGTGCCCTACAAAAAAATGGGGATAGGGAAAATAAATTAAAATCAAATAGAAAAAATGGGAAGGGGGGGTTGGATGTGGAGTAGGAGCCTAGAGGTTGACTAGGCCGTGACCGTATCAGTGTAGGTGGAAGTGGCGGTGGTCGAGGAGGAGGAGGAGGAGGAGGAGGTAGCCAACACTGTTTTTTTTTTTTTGTTTGATTATAATTGGGGTAGCCCCCAAAATATTGAGGCCTATTCAAAAAAACAAGCATACGAATGGCTGTGTGAGTCCGGTCTAAATGTTTATTCTGCACAAGGTACAGACAAGTC
>BLSH010551989.1:35403-48484 GCA_018402905.1 Glandirana rugosa | reverse complement strand
GCTAGCATGTGTTACTAGTCTAACACCCTAGTATGTGTTGCTAGTCTAACACCCTCATTAAACTCTTTAGAAGTAGGAGATGATTTTTGAACAATAATGTGTCACTTACAGCAACAGCTGGCCCTATAGGAGTAGGCAATGATTTTTGAACAATAATCTGTCCCTCTAAGCAGAAACCTCAACCTAGTGCGGTCAGATCATTGTATTAGGCAGGGTTTGATCTGCAATCTGTCACTCAAAGCAGCAGTATGTGAAATCTCAAATTACTCCCACAATCTGATCGTTGTGTATGATCCCACAATCTGATCATTGTGTACGATCGTAACGATCGTTGTGTTAGGCAGGGTTTGATCTGCAATCTGTCACTCAAAGCAGCTGTATGTGAAATCTCAAATTACTCCAACAATCTGATTGTTGTGCACGATCGTAGCAATCGTTGTGTTATGCAGAGTTTGATGTGCAATCTGCAAACTGTCACTCAAAGCAGCAGTATGTGAAATCTCACATTTCTGCAATCTATCCCTCAGAGCAACAGCAGTAGTAATCTCAGGATGCAGGATCAGATGTTAAAATGTCTGCAATCTCTCCCTCACAAAAACGCCAGCAGCATCCTCTCCCTACACTAACCCAAGAGCATGTGACATGCAGCACTGTGACTCCAGCTTATAAAGAGGCTGGGTCACATGATGCACTGGCCAATCACAGCCATGCCATTAGTAGGCATGGCTGTGATGGCTTCTAAGGGCAAACCAGTGAAACGCTTGTTGATTGGCTGCCCTTCAGCTATTCAACATGCGTGATCAACTACCTGAACCCAGAATCCGAACGTTTTTTGAAATGTCCCTGTTCGGGTCCGGGTCGCGGACACCCGAAAGTTCGGTACGGACCCGAACGTTATAGTCCGGGTTCGCTCAACACTACTGTCTATGTCTCTTTTTTAATCGCTGATTAATCTCATTAATCTATGTAATCTGTGATACTAGGCCATGGAGTTTTTTCTGTGTTTCTTTTGAGTTATACCAGCATGGTGATTTTGTTGGTGGTCCAATTGAGTTTTTGCAAAGTTGCTGGAGCCATTATATCAGACCAGCTAGTGGCTACTAAAGGTGGATCCTTGATGTGAGATTGCCCCCAGATTGTTGCAGATGTTGTAAGCAGTGCCTCTACAAGTGGTGGGACACTTCATAAGATTTTCCTGGTGGAATTTATCATCACAGAATTTGTTAAACAGCAAAACTGTTGAGTAAGACATCTCTAATCACAAAGTGGGCACAGTCGAATTTGAGCCAAATTATGGCAATGTATGCACCAGAGCCAAAGAACACATTTGCTGATACACTTTATCACTATGCCTTGGACAAAAATGATTGGTCCTTGCTCACTTAGGTGACTGACATACTGGTGCAAAATTTTGGCCATACCGAGGTGGACTTATTAGTGTCTCCCCAGACAACCAAGGTGACCAAGTTCCCCAGATTTACTAGCAGGCAGCAGTGACTGATTTCTTAACCACACCTTGGCCATATTGCAAAGCCCATACATTTCCTTCTGTTCCACTATAAGCTCCTGGACTGGCTAGGACTCTGGTCCAATTAGTCTTGATTCTCTCTTTTTTAGCATAATCCACCAGGCTCGGCTGAAATGGGTGACCTGGCTTTTGAGAGGAGTATGCTCAGGAGATAAAAGAATGCCTGGATGCAGTGTTAAAGAGGAGCTGCAGTCTGCTCACATAATTTGTAATAGATAGAGTTGAGCGAACACCTGGATGTTCGGGTTCTGCGGGTCCGTCCGAACTTTGGAAAAAAGTCCGGGTTTGGCTTCCGAACATTGCCCGAACGTTATCCCGGACCCAGAACCCCATTGAAGTCAATGGGAACCCGAACTTTTAGGCACAAAAATGGCTGTAACAAAGTCCTGGCAAGTGCTAGAGGGCTGCAAAAGGAAGTAAAATGGGGGTAAGAGTGGGGCAAGTGCCCTACAAAAAAATGGGGATAGGGAAAATAAATTAAAATCAAATAAACTAGGAGATGATTTTTGAACAATAATGTGTCACTTACAGCTGCAGCTAAAACCTCTCCCTTTAGAAATAGGAGATGATTTTTGAACAATAATCTGTCCCTCTAAGCAGAAGCCTCTATCTAGTGCAGTCAGATCGCTCAAAGCAGCAGTATGTGAAATCTCAAATTACTCCCACAATCTGAGCGTTGTGTACGATCCCACAATCTGATCGTTGTGTACGATCATAGTGATCGTTGTGTTAGGCAGGGTTTGATCTGCAATGTGTCACTCAAAGCAGCAGTATGTGAAATCTCAAATTACTCCAACAATCTGATCATTGTGTACGATCGTAGCGATCGTTGTGTTAGGCAGGGTTTGATCTGCAATGTGTCACTCAAAGCAGCAGTATTTGAAATCTCAAATTCCTCCAACAATCTGATCGTTGTGCACGATCGTAGCGATCGTTGTTTTATGCAGAGTTTGATCTGCAACTCAAAGCAGCGGTATGTGAAATCTCAAATTTCTGCTATCTGTCCTCAGAGCAACAGCACAGCAGTAGTAATCTATCTCAGGATGCAGGATCAGATGTTGTTAAAATGTCTCTAATCTCTCCCTGACGCCATCAGCTACCTCTCGCTACAGCTAACCCAAGAGCATGTGACTGCAGCATCAAGTGACTCCAGCTTATAAAGAGGCTGGGTCACATGATGCACTGGCCAATCACAGCCATGCCATTAGTAGGCATGGCTGTGATGGCTTTTAAGGGCAAACCAGTGAAACGCTTGTTGATTGGCTGCCCTGCAGCTTCTCAACACGTGGAGTAAAATACCAGAACCCAGGACCGAACCCGAACGTTTTTTGAAGTGTCCGTGACACCCGAAAGTTTGGTACGGACCCGAACGTTACAGTCCGGGTTCGCTCAACACTAGTAATAAACCATCTTAGCCATTCTGAAGCTTCCCTCCAACCACTTTGCATAATATTTTATATATACTGTGATCACTTCCTGGATTTACACAGACACACAGACGTACACCTCCAGCTCTGCAGCTCTCATTGGCCCTCTTTTGACTCATCCCCCTCCCTTCCTGGTAAACTTTTACAAGAGTGAGAGAGAGAACTGTGCATGATGTCAAACGGCTAGGCTTTTTTTTCCAACCAAGAAACAGGAAGTGGGCTGTATAAGGTATTTACTGGCAGAAAAAATGTTTTACTATTCAAAATTAAAACAACAAGGGCAGAAGATTTAATAGATGGAAAGATGAAAAAAATGACTGAAGTTCCGCTTTAACCACCTCAACAATAGCCAGAACACCAGAAACAAACCAGATCTGGAAGTTCAGATAGTTTGTGGTTTGATCCAGAGAACCCACAACTAAACAACCTACTAGCCTTCCTTTAGATATGGCTCAATATAGGACTAATTCTCTGTTCACTAAGTCCATCAGTATGTTCTGGGGGGGGCAGTTTCTTTCCATTCAGCCCACTGGGTTGAACAAAAAAATACCTAGTGTGTACCAGGCTTATTATAACCATGAGAACCTTGTTATCGTAAAAGGAATCTAACAGTGATGCTCGACTATCTAGCTGGCCCACTGTTCAAACCCTTGGATTTCTGCAGCATCAAAAATATCATGCTGAAGACAGTCTTTTTGGTTGTGTTTACCTTTGGAAAGTGGGTTTCATAAATGCACTTGACATAGCTGAGCTCTTTGTTCAATTTCTGTTCAAATGAGTATTCCTCATTCTGAAGTTACACTTTTTACTCAAAGTATCATCCAGGTTCTATGTCAACCAGGAACGAGTTTTACCAACTTTCAACATGTCAGAAGACATCCAAGTTCATCTGATTGATGTGGGCGATGTCCTGAAAGTGTACCTTCAGGCAACAGAGGAGTTAGAAAAAACAGATCAACTGTTTATGATTCCCTGAGGGAGCAACAAGGACAAAAAAGCTGTCCTGTGGATGTTGTCTTCTGTCACCAAGGTCATTGGCCAGACCTATAGGGCTAACTTTTCTTGGGTTGCAAAAGTTTGACAGCACATTTCACACAAAGCATGTCCATGTCATATGTGCCGGTACAAATTGTGTCCACTGAGAAAATATGCAAAGTGGCAACATGGTTGCCAAACATATTCTTGGCTCACTACTGGGTAATTTCTGCCACACGCACTACTGTTGAATTTGGACAAAGTATTGTCTGCTGTTTTTAAGAAAGATTTGAAATTATTACATCTCAACCCATGTTAGTTATTTCACACGTGTGATGCCAAGGAGGTGGATTAAACTAATTACCAATACTTACCGTAAATTTCCTTTCCTGACCTATTCCCATGGCATCACACGAGTGCACCCTGAGCAGGAGTATTTAGTTACAGAATGTCCCTGCTAGGGTGGGACTCAAATATATATATATTTTTTTGGGGGAGTTGAGCATGGGGCAAAGTTAACCAATGTGTGATGCCATGGAGATAGGATAGGACAGGAAAATGATGGTAAGTATTGGTAATCTTTTTATGTTTTCCTTCATATTGGAAGAATATACTTTCACTTCCAGGAAAAAAGAGAAATCTACCCAATGAGACACAGATTTAACAACATAAGGACACAAAAAAAACTCTAATGTCTAAAAGACAAAGAGAAACCCCCTTTGGATTGATGTGGACACAACCACTTGTAGTATAAAAAGTTTCAATGATTTTATTACAAAGTTAAAATTGTACATAGACATGAGACAGTGATCAAAATAATATAGTAAGAAATATCAATGCAAGGCCCATAAGCCGTGATTATACATAATACCAAACTGGCACGTAGTAGAATTCCGTGGCCATCCACAGCGAAAGGTAATGGGGACTGGTCATGGGATGTTTCCAATGTGCAGACCTGACATGTTTTGGACTACTAATAGTCCTTCTTCAGAGGTATAAGAGTTTGGAAAGATATGACTCTAAAAATATAAAAACAATGTTCACACAAGGACCCTTCTCATCATCGAGTACTTCCCAGAATATGGAAAGGGCAAGAAGTGAATGCTCAAAACACCTGCTGTGTACTACAGATGCACCCAATAGTGTTACACGGGTACTCTAGGAGGGGCATAGCAAGGGCACCAAGCCCGCAAACAAGGTTCCCACAGCATAGGAGAAACTACTCCTGCTGTGGTGGCTCCAGCCACAGCAATATTATGTGTTGGCTTGCAATGTGCCCAATGTAGGGGAAAAAGGCCTTAGCCTTGGTGTGCTCCATTCTGGAGATTGTATAACAACTGACAGAAGTTAAAACCCTTTCCAACTACCCTATTCACAGTAGAAAATGATTTAGCCTTATATTTACATTAAAAAAGAGAAGCACCTGAATAAAAAGTGCTGTTTAGAGAGTCCCAAGCTGACCTTTTAGTTCAACCAGAAGCTGCTTCCAAATAAGTAGGCACAGTTTTAATGACTCTGTTGGTTCTAGCACCTTCATTTTGGATACATTTTTATTTATATCTTCTAATCCAATTAAGCCAGCCACTTGTAAGAAGAGTTTTTTTATGAACACTTTCTGTTGATATTGTACAAAATGATTCATTTTCATTCTTTCTAGGAACATTCAAGGATGTGCATCTGTTCACTGCCAACAAATTCAAAACATTGCTACAAAGGGTTGAAAGATGACACACCGCAAACATTCATTTCTCTATCGATTGTACTTCTATTTCACACGTATATATGTAAAGAACAAGTCTTTTCCAGCCATTAAAGTGGCAACAGAATATCAGCAAAATGTTTTTTTTTTTCCGGGCAGACAGTGCTTGTCCCTCTGTAATCTGCTCTAAACAAAGATTGCCATTGCTGCCCCGCTTCTGATAAAATAAAATAAAAATAAGACTCATGTGCATTGCTGAATTTGTTCTGCACGCTGTTTGTGATGGGGTCATTTATGACAGGGCCCTTTTAGAAGTTGTTTGAAGACACTCTAGTGGAGGTTTATCACTTTCTGTAAATGTCTAGCATAGATACGAGATTTAAATCTGACTATGTTTGTTACCAACTTGTGAATTTTGGAGAAAATTAGGTAGTATGTAAGGGGGCTTGTGAATGGCTGTGTATTGGCACTAAGAGCACAAATCCCTGCCCCACTTCTTTCTTACCAGAACAACAACCCTCCATCTTGAGGCTTTAACCTTCCACCATCTTGTTCCCATCTCCATGCCAGAGGCCTTCTCACGGAAATTCTAGCCATTAACCCTTATATCCCAAGGAACACAAAAAGAAAGGCACACAAAAGGTAGAATTGCTACACTTTACTGAAGTTACTTTGAAATGATATTTACAGTCACATCACATAGACATACTATCTGGAGTCACTTTTGAGCATTTTGTCAATAACAAGTGTAGCACCCTCTACCATTAGGTAGGTGCTGAGTGTTAAGATTTTTGGTTGGAGAGGTAAATTTAGTCAGGCCTAACTGAAAAGTCAGGCCTGATTGTTTTGATCCTGGGCAGGGGAGTGGCTCAGGGAGAGGCTGGTGACTCGCAGGCAGTGACACTTCTTGGTTACCTACTCTTTACTTCTAGAGGGTTCTAGAAGAAAGGGTGGGGAAGAGAGTTGGAGCTGCCTGGGGTGTTTGGGGAGCCCTGACCAGTCCCCAATCTGGATTGGCAGGGGGCAGGCCTCCTTAAATACCTGGGGTCAGCCCAGTCTGGGAGAAGAGTTTGGGTGAAAGAACTGGGAGATGGGGCACTAGTTGCGAAGGCCAGGAGGGAGCCCCCAGTCTGGGGGGTGACCTTGGGTCTGGCGGCTCGGGAGTGGAAGGGACCCCTCAGTACATCCCATGGGGAGTCCTGAACAAGGAGCAGGAGAGCAACAGAGTGGTGCTGCCGGGCAAGTCTCCAGGAGGGATCCCCCAGGTGTCAGTGAGTGACACACACCCAGGGAAGCTGGAAGAGGCACACCACAGCAGATTGGGGAGAGAGAGACAGTCTGAGAAGGGTGCAGGAGCCAGTTGGGCCTGTGGTGTCACCGGGCAGTGGAGTTGGATCACTGCAGCCAGGAGGGATGGCAGGGCTTGAAGAAGGAACTGGCTGGGAGCAGTAGTCCACCGAGGCTAGCTAGCGCACTTGTACTTTTGCTATACCCGAGGGGTTTGCCACCCCTTGCCTGTAATGGGCGGTTCACTGAGGCCTGACCAGAGTCAGAGGCAGGTCTCACCACATGCTAGCTAGGTATGGAGAAGTATTGTGCCAGAGAGAGAAAGGAGAAGTAACTGCAAGCAAGATTGTGCTGGAGAAGGAGAGTCGTGTACATACAGGGTTGTATATAGAGTGGTCCCATTTAAGTACTGTTCAATTTGCTGAGCATCCCATAGGTACCCTATACCCCATCCAACCAGGTCCTAGCCTAAAAGACCTTTTGTAACCTCCCCTAGCCCCACCACCATAAAAGACAGGATGACTACAGATGGTTCTTCCATCAGAAATACCTCTCCCTGTCTTCCAGCCCTGTCCAGGGCCTCCACTTAGTTGACTATATCTGCATGATGGTGGGGTCTCTGGCTCCCATGCCCTGATGGCCCTAAGGTTTCTCCAACCTGGCTTAAATATGGGCATTGCCTCACCCATAACATCACTATAGGAGTGCTCTAGCTCAATGTTTCTCAACCTCTTTTCAGTCAATGCACCCTTTAAAATTATGGACAATATCAAGGCACCCTCCCAAATTATGGACAGTCTCGAGGCACCCTCCCAAATTATGGACACCCCATCCTAAAATGTAAAAAATATTCTAATAGTTTTACATAATGCAGTAACATCCACACATGTAGGACACCCAACGTTAAAGGGGCAAGTTGTTACTGACTAGTAATCCAATGTTTCTCTTTTTCCTTATTTTTTTTCTCCATCATTCAGCTAATGTGACCCCAAAACTTATGGAGAGAGGCAGGGGAGGGTCAAACAAGCATGCTATGCAAGAAACTGTCATCCTCCTTATAAACTGATGATGTCGTTGGTTGTTAGCAGGCCAGCAGCTAGAAGGTCGTAATGGTGAAAACATGTGGCTTTGTGTAACTAAAAGGCAGGCTTCATTAACCCGCCACCTTGTATACAATTTTTGGGAACATTTTAGGCTTTTTGCTGAGGCACCCCTGAAGAGACCTCAAGGCACCCTAGGTTGAAACCTGGGCACCCTGGTTGAAAAAGGCTGCTCTAGCTAAAAAGGACCTGGTACCTGATTACACTATTACACTACCATTACACTATTCTCTGTTACCACACACTATTCTAGAACACGGTCACCTAGTGGCAGACTAGTTAAATGCACCTGCTTACAAGGATGACCACATATTCCAAGCTCCTGAATTTATATATAGATACTGATATTTTGCTGCATGTTTATGTTTTTAAAGCAAATGCCATTATGCATACTTCCACAAAACAATGAAAAATTGAAAGATATAAAATGTTTAAGAATTTCAGTCTGTGAAACTTTTAAATTAGTAATCATCTATTTAACCCGCTTGCATTGTTAGCAAGGTCTACAACTTCCTTTAAGAGCTACATGACCTCGCTTTTTTCCCCAAAAATACTTTTTCCCCTTTTGTTCTTTCAGTATTGAAATCCATTGCGCCTTCCCTGTTTGTTTATACATCTCCTAGGTGGAGAGGGTTTCATATTATCATACTCTAATACAGACAGTGTTACATCTTACCACCTCCTCCTGTAGTAGGGGATTTAGGGATAACAGTTTAAACAGTGTAAACCTATTCAACTGGAATAAAAAGTGTCATTTCTTTTTTTTCTCTCAAACAATCTATTACAAGAGTAAATCTACAATGTGCATTGAATATTAAGCATTTTCTATTTATGATTTGCTCTGTGGGTTACTTCACATCATGTCTAACTGCACCATTATTAAGGCTGAACTCTAGGCAGATATTAAAATTCACTAATTAATGCAGTTATCTATTCATTCCAAATCATAAAATGTGTATTAACTGAATTTGTTATGATATCAACAATTTGTAATCCCCTATACAAAAGCACTGGGAGGGCCAGTCCAAGTTGCTAATAAGGCTGTGCTACAGTGCAGATTTACTGACAGTGAACATGCCAACAAAAGGAGAATAAACAGAAACAACAAGTGCTGCTGCTTCTTTATCCTGCAATCAGCAGCCTGGGGGTGTTTGTGACAAAGCGGAAAATGTGCTGCTGCAGTGGAGGGTGAGATTCTACTGCAGGGGGTCCTCAAACTATGGCCCTCCAGTTGTTCAGGAACTATAATTCCCATCATGCCTAGTCATGTCTGCTAATGTCAGAGTTTTACAATGCATCATGGGATGTGTAGTTCCGCAACAGCTGGAGGGCTGTAGTTTGAGGATGCCTGCTACTGTTTATCAAAGTGTCTGGATCATAAAGCTGGCCATGTAAAATTAGACATCACTATGCAGGTGAACCTATTACTATATATAGAGAAAAATCAAATATGGATTCCATATATGTGAAGAGGTGGATTTTGTCGGCACATATGAGACTGATGGATTTAAAATTTAAGCATTTATTTGACTCATTAAAATACAAAATTGCACATTAAAAGACACAACAAAACTAAGATATCCTTTTAGGGGACTCTTAGTGAACTGCAAGTGGAATAGTTGCACATGTGACAATGGAATGATACACAATACCAAACATATACGTGGAACAGGAGGTCGACGCGTTTCGCAACAAATGTGCTTCCTCTGGACCTTTCTCTTGCAGACTATAGATAGAGAGTACATCATGTAAGAATATTTCCAAATATAAGAAATATAGACATGTTAATACATTGCCATCCAAAAATATATACCAGTGTATAATAGCTTACTTGTAGTCCACTTGAGTACCCCAATGAGGCAATGTAGTCAGGGGCGCGGGCACAGGGGATAGGAAATGGCAGAGCGTATTGTGCAATTCACAGAGTTCTAGATGTAATATGTGTGTACATAGTTTTACTTAGAATGGAAACATTCCTTAATTTTAAAATAAAGTAAAAATTAAAAATAAAAAATTAAATCAAAAAGGTAGATTAGTACCTGTATCGATGGGTGAAATTTAACCCGGTGTGTACACACAATAATAGAAGGTGAGCATCAAATAGCAGGACATATCTAGAAAAGCTGGGACATAATAAAAGGGAGGATGTTATAATTATACTATTGTCTAAACCAGGGATATGCCATTAGCGGACCTCTAGCTGTTGCAGAACTACAAGTCCCATGAGGCATAGCAAGACTCTGACAGCCACAATCATGACACCCATAGGCAGAGGCATGATGGGACTTGTAGTTTTGCAACAGCTGGAGGTCCGCTAATTGCATATCCCTGGTCTAAACCATTATAACCACCAGAGTGTACTGGTGGAATGTATTGTAACAAATTACTGTTTAGATGTAAACTCCTAAGGAATTTGTACCTAGAATATGGTAGATGATAGATAATAGATGTGGGCTTCTCTTTAGATTTCAACATCCACTCACATAGTGAGCGGCGATAGGCGTCACTGGACCGTGACGTCACACTATGTGAGGCGGCGACGCCCGGCGCAATGGGGGATAAAAGGCCGGACGCCATCATGGACAGTCCAGGCGGCGGCTACGGCATGTGGAGTGAGCGGTATGCAAACGACAGAAGGGTAAATACAAGCTTAGGCTTTGGCACTACTTTGTATCTGATCAGCTCTTGTGACATAACCTGTTCCTTTACATTGTAGGTTACGGTCAGACGACCGTCTTTGTGAAAGCGGGACCATGGAGGTATATCTATGTTTGGATTACTACTCTTACCCTAGTGGATGTTGAAATCTAAAGAGAAGCCCACATCTATTATATATCATCTACCACATTCTAGGTACAAATTCCTTAGGAGTTTACATCTAAACAGTAATTTGTTACAATACATTCCACCAGTATTAAGCTTTGTAGCGATACACTCTGGTGGTTATAATGGTTTAGACAATAGTATAATTATAAAATCCTCCCTTTTATTATGTCCCAGCTTTTCTAGACATGTCCTGCTATTTGATGCTCACCTTCTATTAATGTGTGTACACACCGGGTTAAATTTAACCCATCGATACAGGTACTAATCTACCTTTTTGATTTAATTTTTAATTTTTAATTTTTACTTTATTGTAAAATTAAGGAATGTTTCCATTCTAACTAAAACTATGTACACACATATTACGTCTATAACTCTGTGAATTGCACAATACGCTCTGCCATTTCCTATCCCCTGTGCCTGCCCCCCTGACTACATTGCCTCATTGGGGTACTCAAGTGGACTACAAGTAAGCTATAATACACTGATATTTGCTGATATATATTTTTGGATGGCAATGTATTAACATGTCTATATTTCTTATATTTGGATATATTCTTACATGATGTACTCTCTATATATAGTCTGCAAGAGAAAGGTCCAGAGGAAGCACATTTGTTGCGAAACGCGTCGACCTCCTGTTCCACGTATATGTTTGGTATTGTGTATCCTTCCATTGTCACATGTGGAACTGTTCCACTTGCAGTTCACTAAGAGTCCCCTAAAAGGATATCTTAATTTTGTTGTGTCTTTTAATGTACAATTTTGTATTTTAATGAGTCAAATAAATGCTTAAATTTTAAATCCATCAGTCTCATATGTGCCGACAAAATCCACCTCTTCACATATATGGAATCCATATTTGATTTTTCTCTATACAATTAGGATGGTGGCACAATCTGGAATGTTATATTCTTTTTTTTTCTATTACTATATATTCCAAATGTGTATCTAGCTGTTTGGCTTCTTTCAGACAGGGAGCAATTATTACTGCCCTCTAAAAAATATCCCTTTCCAGAGGGCAATAAAGCAGCGGTTGGCAGGCCAGGGGGGGTCATAGTAAAAAAAAAAAATCGCACCACAATCACGAGCCAAGTATTTGGCTTGCAGTACACTCCCAATGAACACAACGGGCTAGTTGGACATAGTTCCCTTTCCCTTCCATATTTTGCATACCTCCACGCACCTAATTTGAATAATTAATATTCTAATTATGTGTATATTACATGTGCTGACCCCTGTCTTTCTTCTCCAGCTCCACCATTATGCTGTAGGCAAGCTTTAATGGTGCTCACGCTTTCAAATGTTGTGAAGTTGTTAGAAATTCTGCATATAGCAAAACAGACAAACAATGCACAGTCCACATGGGCTTTGCTGCTTAGCTGCAGATAGGAAACAGAAACATTATTACAGAGAAAAGACCTAGAGCATACCATAGATGCAGCTACAAACTTACAAAATACTACCATCTACTGGCTGAAGACTATATCTGTACTGAATACTGATACTGAGTAACAGAAGTGTAAATCTGTTTGTTGCAGGCAAACGGTGATCCGTGCACAGTAGGCACTGAACACCCTAAGCTCAAGCTGTGTGATAATACTGAGGCCACAGGGATTTTTCACGACTGCCTGGACTGCAGAAAGGGTTTGGATGACAATAGATTTCTTTTGACCGGGAAGTGGGGGGGCAACCACTGTGCAATGAGTACTCTAATAGCAGCATTGGAGGGTAGAGAGGGTAGGGGATACATTTAGAACATTAAATGTACACAGAGGAGAGCAGAATTATTGCAGTAATTTAAAAAGGAGGGAGCTTGAACTGGGTCCAAGTAACCCAGTTGATGAGCAGACAGAGGTCCCATTCTGAAAGCTGACTTTTTTTAAAACTCCAGACAAACACCTAAATACACAGTTGAAATACATAAATATGAGGTACATTACCTGCCAAAGGAACCTTCCAACTTCCCACTAGTGAAGTGACAGGTTAGTGTCTGACGTCTCTCTACTGGTGCAACATAGGAAGATTAACGTCATATCTTTTCACCAGTAGTCCTGACACACTTAGGGTCCTGACCTATCTTTACATTTAGGAAACCGTCCATTACATGGAGTATAAATACATAAAGTTGACACATAAATCCACAAACAGACCTCAAAATTTTTTTCAGTCGAAAGTCTTACCCTGGAGACAGACGAGTAGTTGACCCAATGAACCTGGGTCAAGTTCGAGGGAGGAAAAA
>BLSH010551989.1:22659-35393 GCA_018402905.1 Glandirana rugosa | reverse complement strand
TTAATATTCTAATTATGTGTATATTACATGTGCTGACCCCTGTCTTTCTTCTCCAGCTCCACCATTATGCTGTAGGCAAGCTTTAATGGTGCTCACGCTTTCAAATGTTGTGAAGTTGTTAGAAATTCTGCATATAGCAAAACAGACAAACAATGCACAGTCCACATGGGCTTTGCTGCTTAGCTGCAGATAGGAAACAGAAACATTATTACAGAGAAAAGACCTAGAGCATACCATAGATGCAGCTACAAACTTACAAAATACTACCATCTACTGGCTGAAGACTATATCTGTACTGAATACTGATACTGAGTAACAGAAGTGTAAATCTGTTTGTTGCAGGCAAACGGTGATCCGTGCACAGTAGGCACTGAACACCCTAAGCTCAAGCTGTGTGATAATACTGAGGCCACAGGGATTTTTCACGATTGCCTGGACTGCAGAAAGGGTTTGGATGACAATAGATTTCTTTTGACCGGGAAGTGGGGGGGCAACCACTGTGCAATGAGTACTCTAATAGCAGCATTGGAGGGTAGAGAGGGTAGGGGATACATTTAGAACATTAAATGTACACAGAGGAGAGCAGAATTATTGCAGTAATATAAAAAGGAGGGAGCTTGAACTGGGTCCAAGTAACCCAGTTGATGAGCAGACAGAGGTCCCATTCTGAAAGCTGACTTTTTTTAAAACTCCAGACAAACACCTAAATACACAGTTGAAATACATAAATATGAGGTACATTACCTGCCAAAGGATTTACATTTCTATCCAGTCCTGGGATTCACACAGTCCTGATGACCACTTTTCTATACTGCAATTAGAAGGATACAACGTGGTCATCTCTCTGCAGTCTGTGATTGGACAGTGAAGTGATCACCCTTCAACCTTCCAGCTTGTTCCTTGTAATCATATTTTCATGCAGTAAACCTAATTGGCTAACCAACCTTCTCTAAGTCTATTACACAGTAGTATTCAGCATAGACGCATAGATTTGCATGTCAAGTCAAATAACATTGTTTTTAATAAACATCTATGTGGTGCAATTCTGATGGGGTTAAAAAAAGGTCCCGTGTGTGTTTAGTGCAGTGCTGTGCGATTTTAATTATATTTACTAATGCCTTGAGTAACAAAAAAATAAATCAAATACTTTTAGACTGAACAAGGGTGTGTAACCCCATGTACCAAGGCCACTGGTATTAAAACTTCAGCTTTATTCAAATTATATAAAATGTATTGACTGTGTACATGTATTTATTTCAAGAGAGGATTAGTGTTTATTGATTAGCAAAAGGCATAAGCAATGATTTTTGTAGATAAAACCACCAGAAGAAAAGAATTTCCCCTTTACTAAATAATCATAGCTTGAAAACTACCAGTCTCAATAGCTAGGGGTTCTGGCTAATCTCGCTGTCTGCTGAAAGTAGAGTTCCACCCAGAAATTTTTTCTTACATCATTCAAGTCCTTTGCCTATATAGACTTACCTTTGAAGGAAAAAAAAATGTTATACTTACCCTAAGTCGCTTGTTGCTAGGTGGTCTCTGTAATCTGCCCCTTTTAGGTCCTAGGCTCTTCTCCTCACTTTACTGTAAAATCGTGTTATTTCCAGACAGTAAATTACGCGATTTAAGGCAGACCAAGATCGAGGAGTGCATGATGGTTACCCACCATGCACTTCTTTCAGGAAGAGATGCCAGGAGACTACGGATGGGCTTCAGATGCCCTCACCTAAAATGGAAAAGTCCAGCAGTGAGACAAACTAAATTGTGAGTAAAAAATACACGTAATTACTAGGCGGTTTGAAAGTAAGGAAACAAAAGGTTACACCTAGTTAGTATTAAAAATTTTCTGGGTGGAACTCCGCTTGAAGGTACTGAATCAGTCTGACCCTAAACCAAACCAGGCTATCCACTAGGAATTCATACTGGTCTTGATTAGTATTTACTGTGACTCCTGTGATTGGAACTCTTCCTGAATAATTTAGGGTAAGACTGATTCAGTACCTTCAGTGGACAGCCAGACTAGCCAGAGTCCCTAGCTATTGAGACTGGCAGTTTTTCAAGCTATGAATATTTAGTAAAAGAGGGAATCTTTTTCATTATTTTCTTCTGGTGGCCATATCTACAAACATCACAGCTGATGCCAATCAATAAACACTAATCCTCCCTTGAAGTACGGTTAATACATACACACAGTCAATACATTTTATATAATTTGAATAAAGGTTAAGTTTTAATACAAGTGGCCTTGGTGTGTGGGGTTAAGCACCCTAGGTCTAAAAGACTGAGCAATTTGAACCCAATAGACTATTAAACATCGCATTACAATCGCAGCTGTTAAGCACAATTCACACCGCAAATTTGTACTCCAAACCGCATGAAAATCACACTGCAGCACATCGCATTCATTGTGAACCTTGGTTAAAAGAGGCATGAGGCATGCAGTCAAGAGGCCCTAGTACAAGGGGAAGGGAAGCTGCGGCTCTCCAGCTGTTGTAGAACTACATTTACCATCATGCTCCTGGGAGTAATTATATCCATCAGCCTTGCAATGCCTCATGGGAAATGTAGTTCTACAACAGCTGGAGAGCCACAGGTTCCCTACCCCTGCCCTAGTAGATATTAAAAACTGTGCAAATTTGTTAAATATGCATTCATTATATTGTGTACAGGACGCCAAGGCTGGGTCCTGGACAGATGCTATATAGCACTAATATTTGGTTTATGGTCCCTTTAAGGGAAGTGTGGAAGTGCTTAGGGGGTCACCCGAGATGGGTGAGAAATTCCGGGAGTTGGCATATTAAAGAGAGGACTGACTCGCAGTTCTCGCTGTGTTAATAGAGAGATACTTGGGACTAGGAATTTCTGAGGCCCTGATCTTCGGGTTGGCTGTGAGCTCAGTGCTGATTGTGGAGTGATGAGGAGAGGTGCTGGAGGGACTGACAGTGGAGTACAATGATCAAGACAAGCTGGAGCTAACCTTCCTGGATTAGCCTGCTCTGCAATATATGGATACCAAACATAATAGTAGTCTGGGAAGCTTAGAGGCGTTGAGACATCCGCTGAAGCAAGACTAATCAGAGACATGCTTACATTGCATTAATATCCGGTGAGCCTCATTCCATAAGGGTGTATCATTGGTGGTGGACCGTTGGTTTATATTAATTCTTATTTATGGAAGAACAGTATTATATTATTTTATTATATGGTGATGGACTTTTTACATTTATTTACATTTTTTGAACATGGACTATTTTTTTATATTTTTTTCCACCAGCATATGTTATTATATATTCATTTGCACAGTATACATAATGATTACACTTTGTTGCGCTACTGTGAATTTATTATGATTATTATTATAATGTAGTTCACCCTTTTTATATTAAAGAGAGGACTGACTCGCAGTTCTCTCTGTGTTAATAGAGAGATACTTGGGATCCGGTATTTTGAAAGCCCTGAAGTGATCTTCGGGTGGGAAAAGAGCCTCCACTCCTGACTACAGGGACTCCAGCACACACAGGGTTAAGAGCCTCCAGGAAGCAGCTCCAAAAGACAGGAAGTAGCGTTAGAGGTGGTGAGGAGGTTGTTTTTTGAGAGCTGTGAGTTTGCTGAACGCTGCTAAAATAGCCGATAAGGACTGTGCTAAAACCCTGGGGTGAAGTCCCGTCCAAAAACTGTATGTGCCTTTGTACATTTACGTTTACTTTGTGCTGAAAATAAGCGGACTTTCTTTTGTGTTTTTCATTTCTGTGTGCTGCTGCTGTTACTTTGATTTGCTTGCTGAAAATAAAAGCCTCTTTGTTTCAAGCTTACCGGCGTTGCACTCGGTCCTGCGGAGCTACGATCCCCCAAATATTACCATTGCCATACCTGTAGGCTATTTCAGCTTCCCTGGAAGCCTGGCTGAAAAACTCCCAGTTAGCAATCTCCACATCCCGCCTTGTTGCTAGGACACAAAAACAGTTGGTTTTCCTGTAATGCTGAGAGTAAGTATCCAACGGTCCCAGCAGTAATACAGGGTGTGGGGTTTGCTAACTGGGAGCGTTTTGGCAACGCTTCCAAGGGAGCTCAAATGGCCTAAAGGTATGACAATAAAATAAATGTATATTTTACAAAGCTGCGCGATTTTTAATACCTAATGCGGCCGCTCAACTGTATCGGCTATTTTCTAGAAAAGGTGAACTTAGTATTTAAAGTCACTTTAAACACTGCAAAAGAAGGTACTGCTAACTGCAAGATTTTTTTTTTTAATTTAGTCTACCAAATGCATTTTTTCTGCATCGTAGTGTGACAACGGGTAGATTGAATTCATTACATCTCATTGACCTACTCACTCATTTATTTAAACACAAATTGGATTATATGACAAGCATTCACGATTAGGACTAATAATTTTCCCATGTCATATCTTATTGATGGTTGACACAAAACATACATCAAAACACTAGCCCCATTGTGTCTGTATATTCACATATACAGTATAGTCCAATTCATATACAGTATTGTTAAGCAGGAGGTTACAAAAACACAGAACGCGATAACTTATTTTAAAATCTGCCAGCTGGCTGTGGTGCAAGATTGTCAGAATATGTTTGCTGTGACCCAGGGATGTCAGTTTGAAGTCAGACATCTTGTGGATTAGGTATTTTAGGAAAGCAAGGGAATTCCTCCTCCGCCCCCTCTCCTCATTAGACAAGATTGCACAGCGATAGATACACTGGATCAGGGGAATGTGTCCATCTCTCCTTCCAGCATAAGGGATTCTGCGAGGTGAACAGAGCCAGGCTTTTCTGCAGCATCTGACACTTTGACAGCTGTGCTGGGGATTCATTGCTCTGCCATTAAATCAGGAGTAGCACTGTTACAAGACTAGTATGTACTTGCACAGAAGGGAACACCGTATAGATTAAATACAGTGAGTTTACAAAAATCAGTGTTTAAACGACAGATCTAGGCTAGGAGCACAGAGAGATGTGTGCAGGCATAGGACAAAGCAGAAAGTTTCAGTACAAATATTATATATATAGAACAGGTTATCAGACAGTTATTGTACAGATGAAAAATACAGTACAAAGTAGGGAAGTATACTATGCAGGCGCTATATACAGTATAGGTGAGTGAACAAATAGGTTATGGTCATGAAATGTAGTATGTGTGCAGTTTATATGAGAAAGCTACCATCTAGGGGTATAGGGTATACATAGGAGACTAGTAGTTTGAAGAGGATCTGGCTTCAGATACATTCACCGACCACTTTATTAGGTACACCTTGCTAGTTATGGGTTGGACCCCCTTTTCCCTTCAGAACTGACTTAATGCTTCGTGGCATAGATTCAACAAGGTGTTGGCAACATTCCTCAGAGATTTTGGTCCATATTGACATGATAACATCACGCAGTTGCTGCATATTTTTCAGCTCCACATCCATGATGCAAATCTTCCATTCCACCAGATCCCAAAGATGCTCTATTGGATTGAGATCTGGTGACTGTGGAGGCCATTTGTCACAACACCTGGGGTCAGGTGACAGATACGCACTCCTGGGGTGCGAAATGCACCGATAAGGCTGCAAAGTGCACCAGCTGACTGCTGCTAATGAGCTCTGGCTGGTATGGAAAGATGGGCCCCTGGAGCACTGACACTGAAACACAGGGATCTAGTGCATCGGTTTCCCCAGGGGGCAGAGTCTAAGAGCCAGTAGATATTTGCCAGAGGATGCAACTGGATCCAGGTCACGGCCCACCGGGGTCCCCAAGCTGGCTACAGGTGGAAGAGAGGAAGCAGCAGCGCAGGAACAGCAAGGATAGTCAGTGGCCTTAGACAAAGGTCAGGGCCACAAGCAGACAGGGACAGACAGAAGAGCATGCTAAGCTCAGGGTATCAAGCAGGCAGGGATAGTGAGAACAAGCCAAAAGTCGGTAAACGGAAATAGACTCAGAGCATACGACAGGAACAACCACACACAAAGCCAAACACACACAACATTGATCGGCAAGGAGGCTTTGCAGCACATGGTCTTAAATAGAGTTTCCTTAATTGGAGACTGGGGTGGAGTTCACTGAGAGGAGATTACTTAGCCCACAGGTGGTGCTGAGAATGGCCTCTAGGCTGACACAACCAAGAGGTAAGCAAACAGACAGGACATGAATGTACTATAGGTTCATGACACCATTGGAGTACAGTGAACTCATTGTCATGTTCAAGAAACCAGTTTGAGATGATCTGACCCTTGTGACATGGTGCATTATCCTGCTGGAAGTAGCCATCAGAAGATGAGTACACTGTAGTCATAAAGTGATGGACATGGTCTTCCAACCATTTCAGGTGCAGGGTCACTCACTGAGAAAATTAGTGAATACATTGACAAAATATTGCAGCCATTTGTCTGGAACCAATTCCCTTATGTAAGAGATACATCACACCTGCTCACATTATTACATGATTTGACATTGCCCACAGACACTCTCACATTGGATATAGAAGGACTTTATTCATCTATACCACATGACAGGGGATTAAGGCCTGTTAATAAGATATTAGGCAGTAGACCCATCAACAAGAGGGCTCACAATGAGTTTGTGGTGAAATTATTGGAATTCTTATTAACTCACAACAAATTCCAATTCAATGGCAGGTACTATTGACAGATCCAAGGCACTGCCATGGGCACTAAGTGTGCCCTGGCGTATGATGTTTGATGGAATGGGGGCATCATCAGTGTGCCTGTCCAGGATTTTATCCTTGTACAGGTACATCAACTATATCCTTATCTTCTGGTCGGGTACTGAAGCAGAATTGAAAACATGTGTTCATGCTTTGAGGAACAATCCCTATAATTTGAAATTCACGTGTGAGTTTCATCGTGAAAGAGTTACATTCCTGAACTTAACAATTACAGCAGTTTCCATCCAAGGACTTTAGTTAAAAATATCCCTGTTGGCCAACACCTAAGGGCACGCCACAATTGTACTGACAAGGAGGATTGTGAGCAGGAAGCCAAGACCTTAAGGGACAGATTCCAAGTGAGAGGCTAAAACAAGAAATGACTCACTGAGGTCTATATAGGGCTAGAGATAGTGACCGAGAAGCCCTTGTGTTTAAATGGAATGAGGAACGGGAGAGGGAATCATGCCCCACTATATTGAGTCTAGATTACACACAAAGGGTGGGAACGGTAAGGGAGATTTGCTCATCGCACTTGCACCTCCTGAGGGAGGACAATTCTGTGGGCAAATTTATCGCAAAAAACCCACAAATAGTGTACAGGAGAGCTTTTTCGCTTAAAGTCTTCTGAGTACACAGTGACAGTTTATGGAAACCCCCTCAATACTCCAACAGAGTAGGTATGACTCGCTGTCGGAGCAGCAAATTCTGTGCCTACATGATAGAGGAAGATACCCTAATAATGAAATAAGGAAGTGAATGAGTGATGCACTCATTCTGCTACCAGTGCATCACTTATTCACTTCCTTATTTCACAGCATTCACCATTTGGTCCATTTCTGGCTTGCCCCACATCTGGGTGCCCAGTCCTGCCCCGGTGGCACAGTCGGTGTGATGCTGCCTCTTCCCTCGCCACCACAGCTTCGGCCCATGACGGTCCCGGGTGACCCACTGCATCCGGTGCTACACTTTTGATGTACAGGTTATGTAAGTATTGCCTGTGTACATTGTTGGGGCTGCACACTTAGTGATGCATGCCCCACTCTGGTGCATGTCGAACCAGTTACAACAATCCCTATCTATTTTCTATCCTAGATGTTAACACGCTTGCTCCTGATGAGTGGCCTATCAGCCACGAAACGCGTCAAGCTACATACTGTCGTGTTCATATAGTGATATCTGTTCCAATTGGTCAACTCTCGTGGATTTATTTAGGGGTATTACCCTGAGGAAACCAAGTCATGGGCCATGACGTTCTACTTGTGTAATTGTATTAATTGCTACTTATTAATCTAATTGATGGAGGTAGAAACCCTGTTATGTATTATTACTGAACTAACTATTTTCAATCATGTGTCACTTTCTGTGATCAGTTGTTTATTTGTATGAATTTTGAATAAACATCTTTATCCTGTTCTCTATGTATCCATCAATGTTATGCTTGACCATCACATGCCTCATTCAAAGTCCCACTCCCCTTGCTCCCTTGCACTGGTTGTGCAATTTCTTTATAATAGATTTAGGGATGGAAGCACTGGCCTTACCAGGTTCCAGCTTCATGTAAAGTCCCATATATTTCCCCCATCCTCCTTCTTAATAACACCAAGTTTGGATTTTGAACTATCCTATACTCTTCCATTTCAACATGGTGGACTCATGATACATGATCACGCACATATGTGATAATTCAATTTATGAGCTGGAGCATCCTATGTCCATTGGCTCCTTTGGAATAATTAGGTCACTTCATTCTTAAGAGCTATGCATTTCAATTGTTGGAACTTATGGTTATTGGCTCAAATTAGTAGATTGTGAGTGAGGTGGGTGTTGAGGTTTTTACAGTATGAGTGTGTTTGTGAGATGTGGCACTATTTTTTTATACATACTATATGTTTTTGTAATCAATAAAGGTTTTCCATTTAGCTCAGTGAGTTGAATACAATTCTCTTTTTTGTTTACAATTTCTCTTTATCGATTTTCAATTTTTAGACAATTTAGATAGTCTAATATCTTAATAAAGCAAACAGTATATTTAAAATACTCCTTCATCTTACTTTAGTTTATCTATTCTTATAGATCTAATGTATTAAGGTATTACTTATACTGTTCTCTCTTAGTCATTATCTAACCTACAGCTTTGTACATACTACTAAATGACAGAACAAGCACACATCCATCACACACACTCAATGAAAGAAAAAAAAAAAAGGAAAGAAAAAAAGGGGGCTCCGGTCTATCATTACTTTAGATACTGTGCGAATGTTGAAATTAATTCCTCCAGGAGTCTCACCTCGCTCATTTAACACACCCATACTGCTATTGAGGGGCATGTCGTCTTCTGACAATTTCTGGTTTTTACTGTCCGTGGCGCTATAAGCATGTAGCGTAAAATATCTCATTGACCCTGGTATAATTGATAATACTGCAGTACAGATATTTAATTGTATGTTAGATTCTGTAATCCTACGATAAATATGAAATATCTTTACCCAAAAATTCAGCACCATTGGGCAGTAATACTACAATTCTCTTTTTTGACATTTACTTGAGGGTTAGTTGAGCACAATTTGTTTTTTTATTCTCAGTTATGGCCATTGGAGTGCAGTGAGCTCATTGTCCAGTGGTGAGATGATTTGAGCTTTGTGACCTGGTGCATTATCCTGCTGGAAGGAGCCATCAGAAGATGGGTACACTGTAGTCATAAAGGGATGGGCATGGTCAGCAACAATACTCAGGTAGGCCGTAGTGTTTAAACAATGCTCAATTGGTACTAAGGAGCCCAGAGTGTGTCAAGAAAACATCCCCCCACACCATTACACCACCACCAGCCTGAACCATTGATACAAAGCAGGATGGATCCATGCGTTCATGTTGTTTACGCCAAATTCTGACCCAGCCATCTGAATGTCACAGCTGAAATTGAGACTCATGAGACCAGGTAAGATTTTTCCAATCTTTTATTGTCCGATTGTGGTGTGCGAATTGTAGCCTCACTTTCCTGTTCTTAGCTGACAGGAGTGGCACCCAGTGTGGCCTTCTGCTGCTGTAGCCCATCTGCTTCAAGGTTCGATGTGTTGTGCGTTCAGAGATGGTATTCTGTATACTTTGATTGTAATGAGTGCTTATTTGAGTTACTGTTGCCTTTCTATCATCTCGAACCAGTCTGCCCATTCTCCTCTGACATCAACAAGGCATTTTTATTCATACAACTGCCGCTCACTGGATATTTTCTCTTTTTTGGACCATTCTCTGTAAACCCTAGAGATGGTTGTGCGTGAAAATCCCAGTAGAAATTTAGATAAGCAGTTTTTAAAATACTCAGACCAGCCCTTCTGGCACCAACAACCACGCCACTTTCAAAGTCACTTAAATCCCCTTTCTTCCCCATTCTGATGCTCGGTTTAAACTTCAGCAAATTGTTTTCACCACATCTAGATGCCTAAATACATTGAGTTGCTGCCATGCGATTGGCTGATTAGGAATTTGTGTTACCAAGCAATTGAACAAGTGTACCTAATACAGTGGCTAGTGAGTGTAAATTTTCTCCAGGTATAAATCCCCACATAGGTATGTATATAGCATTTCGCAGTGGAAGCACTGTAGTAGTCACTGCTACCACAGACACCGCTGTCTTCCATGTCCCTTTCTGAGCAGCTACTCTACTGCATAGTAAACACAGGGGTTTGCTCATTCGGCACAGATGCCATTCACAGAGGGCCTTGTATTTTTCTCAATGACTGCAAGGCATTCTCTGATTGGAGTTGGACAGGCAGGAAATTGCAGTCACAATCCTTACTTTGTCCAGAGAACACTTTGCATTCATCAAGAAAAAAGGCGCTCTCTGAATGCTGCCCTTGCTAAGTGATTGACTCCCTGTGGTTACTATGCAGCAAGGCAGCCGCTCAGGACAGGACCTGGAAGACAGTCACAATCACTGTAGTAATGGCGATTACTAGTGATTCTCCACTTCCACAGTGGCCCCTCAGGTATGGCATATGTATATATGTATTTCCCCAGTTAAATATTTGTTAAAATTCTTATCTCAGAATTTGCAGTTTATAACTTTCAACCCTGAACTCCCAGTTTTCATAGGAAAGAGTTAACAGTGGACAGTGCAATCTGCAGTCAGTCTGTTAGCTTGGAGAAGTGGGAAAAGGAGGGAGGGGTAGGTGAGTGCTTTGCCATCCTAGGCTGCTGGGCTGTGCCTTTCTATTGATGCACACAGTGTAGAAAGACACAACTCTAGTCCCTGCAAGGGTTGCACTAAGGACACTGCAAGAAAAAGAAACAACCCTGTAAACGGAAACCTGGGGCAGCCGTCCTAGAAAATTGGGAGTTAATAAAGGAGTTGTAATGTCTCAGGGTTTTTCACCTCAATGCATTCTATGCATTAAGGGGAAAAACCTTCTGTGCTGCAGCTGCCCCCCAGAGCCCCCTTTTTTCTTACCTGAACCTGATTATTCCAGCAATGAGAATGAACCCAGTCTCTCTTCTCTGGACTACAGTTCCCACAGTGGAGTGCTGCCCTACTAAGTCTATTGAACTCCTCCTGCTTAGCAGCTACCCCCTCTTGCCAATATAGCTGTTAACCAGTTCCCCACTGCAGGGCAGCAGCTACAGAGACAGCTGCAGCCAGTGTTTTTCTCACTTTTCATTCTTAGTCAAGCACCTGGGTATATCATGGAAGCGCTGTATCCTGTAGTATACCAAATCATTCTTTAACCAATTCCAATCACCTCCAGCCTACTTCCTTTACCCATGCCTATTTTTCTCAGAGAATCTCCCCCCCCCCACCCTGCAACACCCTCATCTCTGCCTCTTCCCACTACCCACCTCTGAGCACCACCCCATGCCTCTGCCCCTTACACAGTTCTGAGTATTTCCCCTTTTAGACAATACAAAACCAAATATAATTTTGTTGTGCTAAGTAATTTCTATGAAATGTGCTGATGATAACAAGAAAGGCAGTAAAATCAGATCCCCTGCAGCCAGTAACAATAGACCCCCTCACAGCAACAGTAGATCCCCTAGCAACAATAGATGCCCACCAACAGCAATAGATTCCCTCCAGTAATAAAAGATCCCCTCCAGTAACACAGTAACAAAAGACCCCCCCCCCCCCCAGCAACAAGAGATCCTCATTGCCAACAATAGATTTACCTAAGCAACAACATATCCCCACTAGCAACAACAGATTCCCCTACAGCCAGAATTGATAAACCTTCCAGCAGCTAGCAACAAATGACCCCACCCCCAAAACAGTAGATCCTCTCCAGTAATGATAGGCTTCCCCAACAACACTGGATCCACCAGAAGCCAGCAACAATACCCCCCCTTTTTCCAGCAACAATAAATCCCACCGATCTGTCAGTATGGGTAGCTGTAGTGAATAAATGTCAACATTTTTTTTACTGCAGCAGGCTACAGAGAGTGACACAGACAGCAAGGAAGAGTCGTGATAGCACAGCAGTTTTCGTCTTTTGTAGGAAGAAGGCATATAGTGATATGCTGCTGGGGATTAACTGAGCTAACCTGGAACTATAAAATAAGTGTCAGCAATTGCGACTAAGTAGTCCCACTGCTTGGTGTCTGGTTATGTCAACAACCTCCTTGTGCCAGCTGGGAATAATAGTTATTAATAGTGTTGAGCGAACCCGGACTGTAACGTTCGGGTCCATACCGAACTTTAGGGTGTCCGTGGCACGGACCCGGACCCGGACATTTCAAAAATCGTTCGGGTTCGGTCCGGGGTTCTGCTATTTTACTCCACGTGTTGAGAAGCTGCAGGGCAGCCAATCAACAAGTGTTTCACTGGTTTGCCCTTAGAAGCCATCACAGCCATGCCTACTAATGGCATGGCTGTGATTGGCCGGTGCATCATGTGACCCAGCCTCTTTATAAGCTGGAGTCACAGTGCTGCAGTCACATGCTCCTTGGGTTAGTATAGGGAAAGGTAGCTGACGGCGTGAGGGACAGATTTTAGCCATTTTAAGACCTGATCCTGCATCCTGAGATAGATTACTTTACTACTGCTGTCTGTGCTGTTGCTCTGAGGACAGATAGCAGAAATT
>BLSH010551988.1:4035-49331 GCA_018402905.1 Glandirana rugosa | reverse complement strand
CGACGTACTTAACTTGTCGGCGGAGACGACTGTTGTTACGGCGACGCCGGTCGTCTCCCAATTACAGGTCCGTCACCTCTGTCTCCTACCTCGCCCCCGACACAGAACCCCTCCTCGGTCCTGTCGTGACACCTGTGCCCCTTTTCTGAGTATCGTCGTCGACCTCGTGAGTGGGGGAGGGGGGTGATTTCACGAAGTGCCTCGACGGGGGACGTGTGGGCCTCCTCCGTAAACGCTACCGCTCCTCTTCTCCTCCCAGGGCGGCCCCTCCTTTAGGTTGACCCCGACGTACCTCTCTAGCTTCCCGAGCAGGGATTGGGGGGCTGGCTCTCTCTCATGCTGGTGGTCACTGCCTGCAGAAGGGGGTTTTGACATAGTAGCTCTCTCACCTTGATTGACAGCCCCAGAGAAGGGCCGTGGGACACCTTCTCTCCTACCTCCCCCTTCGATCTCTCCATGCAGCCCCAGTTGGATTTCCTCCCCGGCGGGACCCTCCTCTTCTCCTCGCCATCGCAAATGCCTCCTCCGGGTGTGCAGGGGGCAGCTCCGTGAAGCACTTTAGTGGGGGGAGGGGGTGAGTGCTCCAGCTGCTGCTATGAGTCTTTTCCCCGTGTCCACAGTGCTGTCCTGGCTCCTCCCCAAGACACAGCCCCCGCTCCATCCTCTGTCTCCACTGCCTGGACATTAACCCTCTGCTGGCCGCAGCGGCATTGTTGTCAGCAGAGGCGGCTGTTCAATTCATGCAGCCTTTTCACCCGACATCAGAGAGGCAGCGTACCCCCTCCCCTTGCTGCACGTACCCCAAGGGGTACGCGTACCACGGGTTGAGAAACCCTGCTCTAGGGCAGTACCCAGGTCCCCATACACTTTTTATGGTAGTGAACTTGCATACAAGCTTTAAATGGAGGAATTGGGAATTTGCAGGTTCAAGACCGATTGACGGCCACTGTTCCCCACATATGTGAGCAGACAGGCATCTTCCCCGGAAGTAGCGCTCCGTTCTGTTTGCATGTGCGCCCAGTTTCTGAGAGTTGAAGTCTTAATTGCCTTTAAGTGGGCGCTATTTTCAGCAACTGCTGGAGCACATTTTGGAGCTATAGTAAATTACCCCCTCTGCTACACCCTTTTACTCTTCTCTGCTGACCCCTGTACACTACCCTATTGAACCATTGTACCAAGTTGATCCCTTGTACTCTTCCCTGCAGTCGCTGCATATCCCTGTACTCTGTTCTACAAGCTACTGACCCCTGTACACTGCCCTATAAACTGCTGGCCCCTGTACACTACACTACTGACCCGTTTGTTGCCCTAAAAACGACTGACCCTTGTAAGCTGCCCTACAACTCCTGACCTCTGTACACTGACCTACAAACTACTAAACCTTGTACACTGCCTTACATATTCCTGACCCCTCTGCTCTACTTACTACTTACACTGGCCGGAACTCAAACCAAATCAGGGCAGAACCGTTATACACACTGATGCCAACTAATACCCACAAAATAATTCTTAGGGTCTTGAACTCATGGATCAAATATGCCCATGCTGCACTCCCATGTGAAAGTCTAACCAATCTATAGCACTCTAATTGAGAAATAACATTTCAGAATCTCTAAAGCCACCTCTTCTTGGAATTGGTGCCAAGATACCAACACATCCTTAATATGTCAAAATAATTATGTTAGAAAATTCTGTATCACAATCCCAGAAAACAAACGTTTAAAACAATTCAAACAGGTTATTTCAGTCTGTGGAAGAATGCTGTGGAGTAGGTTTTTAAGAAAAAAAAAGCTATAAAAGGTGAAACTGGACTGAATAGGTCAGAGATCTCCAGTCCTGTATTGGAAGAGACTCTGAAGTATTTCTGGTAAGAAGTTTAGGTCTGTCCTTAACTCTTTTTAAGCAGAATCCTGGGGCTTTGGTGTTTTTAATAATCTTACTAAATCAACAAGGTTCTATGACTTATTAGCATGTGTAGCATTATTTTTAATGGTTTTAGTTCTCTATGTTAAATATGATTATGTTTGTACACTACAATAGCATACATTTATAAAAAAAAATGTCTTATTTGCTCAGGTGAAGATGTTGGTGCACAGTCTTCTAGTTCTCTCCTTGGCACTTGCTACAGCTTTTGCTAACACATGTGGTGAGTATATTTCTTGGGTAGAATAAGCTATGATCTGAGGTACTCAGCCATTTTTATTCTGGCATCCAAATGCCATTCTGTGCTGGAATTGTCACTGTTGGCAAGCTCTATAACCCTCAATGTGTTTCCTACAACAAAGTTTTGAAATATGGAAAAGTAAGGACCCCATGCATTCGGTCTAGTGTGCTTTGCATGCCAGCAATGCTCTATGCATTGACTTTTTATGCAGAATGGTTAAATATTTTTTTCATGCTAAAAACACTATGGGGTTAATTTTTAAAACTAGATAGTGCAAAATCTGGTACAGCTGAGCATGGCAGCCAATCAGCTTCTAACTTCAGCTTGTTCAATTAAGCTGTGACAATACGACCTGGAAGCTGATTAGTTTCTATGCCAGATTTTGCACTCTCCAGTTTTAATAAATCAACCCCTACAATACTTGTAAAAGTAGAATTTTAGAATACGGTGTATACAGTATGTGTATGAACAGATTGTATATCTACCCAGATGATAAGAAAAATCTCTGAAGGAGATAAGCTATCCCTGATATTCCTGATATCCCTGTATAGCATGGTATTTCTTGTGTACCACAATGCCATAACTATTCAGAGCATTTTGTAAGTTATTGCTTGTATTACATGGAAAGCAAAAAAAAAAAATAAAGAAAATGTAAATCTCTGAAATATATATATATATATATATATATATATATATATATATATTCATATATATTCAGATTCTGGCAATTACAACCAAATGGTTTCTATTATATTTGAGAAGGTGCTTCTTTAAAGATTTTATAAGGGTACTTTATTTTTATATTCACTGTGATCATTCTTTATTCTAGCTGAAGATATTCTGGCAACATGAAACATTTAAAAGATGTAGACTTCTGTACCTTACAGCACACCAATGCCTATGGTATACGTTAGTATAGAAAGAAAGGTTCGTTTTTAGCCTGTTAGAATAGAAAGAAATATTATAGATTAGTACATTAATATATGTTGAAAAATAATCAAAGAACAAAAAATAACAGAAATTCAAGAAGGAATTTATCTGCCTCTCTAATTGTCCCTATGCCCTTTCTTAGAATCTGCTTCTTTCTCTGAGAAGAAGCAGACCATCCTGAACCTGTTGGCATGCTGGGATGATAGCTCTGCAAATAGCATCATATCAGATTCTGGGTACCCTACTGGAGGCGGGTACCCTACTGGAGGTAGTGCTGGATACAGGAGCTGTAAGGAAATCAAGAATTCAGACAGATTTGCTAAAGGTGAGATACACATTCATATGTCAATTGTATTGACAAATATTATAAGGAAAAATATGCTTTATAGCTCTATGAACAATAGGTCGTCAATGATCCAGTAGAAAATGGGTCGGTATTATATACTATACATTTCAAGATAAATAAAAAAACTTGTCATTCACTTTAAAACTAACAGTCATACTTGTAGTAAAATGATGATTAGATCAACTAAAGAGATTTTATTTTTTCCTGTTATTTACTATTTTATGTGGGTTTGTAGTAAACTGCTCAATGTAAAAATGTATTCTGTTTCTTATGGAGAGAAGTAACCGCGTTGCTCATACAAATTAGATGACTGATTTTCTTTCTAATGCATAGTTGTTGAACCTGGTAAGCATTGCTTACATAGGCTGCAATAAATATGGTAATAAGGGAAGATGTTTTGAGGAGGTGGGTTTTGAGGGATTGCTTAAACATTATAAAGATGGAAACATGTCTAAGGTAGGAGAGAGAATTCCAGAGAGCAAATAAAAAAAAGGGGAGAATGATTGAAACAAATTTTAGACAATTCCATACATTCAGGTGGGAAGCTGCATTGTAAAGTGTTTTAAAATGCAGAGCACAGGTTAACTGGAGTCCCATAGAGAAATTGGTACAAATGGTTGGCAGACGAGGGATGGTTGGAAATGTGGTTGAGTATTATGACTGCATTCTCAATATACTACAGAGGAGGAGAGGGTATTGTTATATGCTGAAAAAATTGTGAGAAGGCTGCATTTATGCAAATGTAGAAATGAGTGGCTGAGGACAAAGACAGAAAAAAATATATGAACATTGGCTGATTTTTATTATGATGATTAAAGATTAAAGCAGTGCATATGTAACCCATCTTCTACCATGATTTTATTGGCTTTATACTGGGTGCGGATTCTAGTCAAGTACAAATTCTGAACTAAACAATATACTGCTACTCCAGATGGAATTTACCTGCTGTCCACTGAAGATGGATTGATCTACCAGACCTTCTGTGATATGACAACCAATGGTGGAGGTTGGACACTGGTGGCAAGTATACATGAGAACAACATGAATGGGAAATGCACACCAGGAGATCGCTGGTCCAGCCAGCAGGGAAACAACCCCAATAATCCAGCAGGAGAGGGAAACTGGGCAAATTATGCCACATTTGGGCTACCAGTTGGTGCAACCAGTGATGATTACAAGGTATTATGATTCATTTTATAAAACCCCATACAACTATTCTAGTTTAGCTTCCACAATATGAGGCAACTAAAGGACATTTTTTTTACATACTTTTTATTGATAAGTGTGCAAAACATTAGACATATTCAGCAAAAATGCTCAATATGAGCACTATGGTTTATACTGTATAATGCAAGTAAACCATCATATACCAAGTTGTTGTAGAATACAGATACAGCTTTGCTTGGATCTTAAAACAGAAAGGAAACATAAAATAATTCAAAATTATAGCAGCGGTTGGAGGACTAGTTTCTAGAAAGTTTTATACACCATACCTCTAAACCAAAAGACCCAGCAACATATGTATTCTTAATTACCGGAAATAGTAATAGTGGTGGAACACCATACATCCCATATTTTATTATATTACTTAGGGCAACCTCTATGTTCGTACACTAGTTTTTCAAAGGACAAAACCTGATTCACCATCTGAATCCATGTTCGGGCAGATGAAGGACTGGGTTGAATCCATTTAAGAGCAATAGCCTTGCTGGCCAAAAACAGCGTCTCTTTTATCAAAACTCGATGATACATCTGCCAGTGTTCCTCATCTAGAAAACCAGGGAGGCAAATTCTAGGAGTGCATGGTACAGGTACTGACAGAACAGAGGACAAGAGATCCGCCACCTGTTTCCAGTATCAAGCTATGATAGGGCACACCCAAATTACATGTATAAAATCAGCATTTGTGGTATTACTTCTCGCGCAATCGGAGATGGGTATGTGATGCATAGCATGCAGTCTTACCGCTGTGAGATAAGACTGGTGTATCATATATAGATAGTCAATTTATTATTAATGGCTGGAGACACTTGTAGGTAAGAAGAACAATCCTCTTTCCAGTCCTCTTCTGATAAATCTGGTATGATCTGTTGCCATTTAAATTGCACCGTCAAGGGAGTATTACTAACAGTAGCAGTTAGACGGTAAGTATACTGTATCTCATAAATGAGTCCTCCAGGGCCCTGTGATTTTAAAATGCCTATGAGGGGATAGTTTGAAAATTTCAAAGTATTATTCTCGAATTGAGCCTGCAACGCATTTCTAAATTGAACATATCTATAGAAATTTGTATGGTGCAGATTAAGTTTACGCCGCAAATCTGCAAATGACAAGAAAACAGTACTAGTGTAGATATTTGCCAAGGTATTTAATTCTTTTTGTTCTGAAAAAGAATAGTCTATAAAATAGTTGATACAATGTAGCAATTGGGAGAACATAGGGTTGTGCCAAACAGGAAGTGCAATAAATAAATTCTTGCTGCTGTGTTGTTGGCAAAGGCCTGTGTACTGTTTGCAGTGACCTTCCAGAATCATTGAAAAATACCCATTCATGTGAAGACTGCCAGCCACAAACTCTAAACTATTACACAATCGTCACTTGTCAAGTAGACTTTAGTCTGATTTTTACTGACCAGATAGCTCTGAAAAGTACTTTTAGGACATTGCTTCCATATTTTCTGTACGTAAAAATGTCTATACATAATCTGTTTTTAAATATTTTGTGTTTTAGAATCCAGGATATTATGATATTACTGCCAAAGATCTAAGTCTGTGGCATGTTCCCAATGACACACCCTTGTCTCAGTGGAGGAATTCATCCCTGTTGCGATATCGTACGGACAACAGTTTCTTTAATCAGGAGGGTGGAAACCTCTTCCAGCTTTACAAGGTAAGCATTCTGTGGAATATAGGTGGCCATTGTACTTGATCTAGCTTTTAACACGAAGGGTATTTCTTTGTTTGTCAAAGTTGTTTGAAAAATATGAACCATACAAGTTTTTATGAAATCAAAACTCAAACAAATGAGTTTATGACATAAAATAGGGCAAGCAGCAAAGCTCAAACCTTGTCATTGCTCATAGCACCAATCAAAAGCCATTTTTTCTAAATCTCACTCATGAGTAGGGATGAGCCGAACACCCCCTGGTTCGGTTTGCACCAGAACACCGCGAACGACCAATACGTTTATGCAAATACGCGAACCCTATTAAAATCAATGGGACTTGAACAGGAAAAATCAAAAGTGCTCATTTTAAAGGTTTATATGCAAGTTATTGCCATAAAAAGTGTATGGGGACCTGGGTACTATCCTAGGGTACATGTATCAATGCAAAAAAAAGTTTTTAAAACAATTGTTTTTTCAGGAGCAGTGATTTTAATAATGCTGAAAGTGAAAAAGAAAAACATTATATATTCCGTTAAATATTGTGCCTGGGGGTCCCCTTAGTCTGCCTGTAAAGTGGCGCATCTGCGTGATGTTTAGAACCGTGCCACCGCAAAATGACATTTGTAAAGGAAAAATTGTCATTTAAAATCGCTCACGCTTGTAATGTATTGCTGGCTCCCAGCAATATAGATCAAACATCACTGAAAAAATTTGGGTCCCCCCAAAATCCAAACCAGGCCCTTTTTTAACATTTTTTCGTGGGGTTCCCCTTAACCACTTCAATGGTGGTGTTAACTGTGTTATATATATATATACTACACTGACTGCATCATATAGTCTGAATTGTATTATATATACTATACTGCACTCTATAAAATTGTAATGACATTTCCCAGTCAAGCAGGTGCAGAAAAATTGGGCCTTGGGTGTTGGTGGTGGTGGAAGAACACTGTAACTCCTCACAGTTACTCTTGTTGGGTGCAGGAATGGGCCCTGCAGTTGTAATTTATTTTAAAAATTGTAATGACATGCCCCAGGCAAGCAGGTGCAGAACAATTGGGCCTTGGGTGTTGGTGGTGATAGAACACTGTAAACCCTCGCAGTTACTCTCGTTGGGTGCAGGAAAGGGCCTTGCTGTTGTAATTTATTTTAAAAATTGTAATGACATGCCTGAGTCAAACAGATGCAGAAAAATTGGGCTTTGGGTGTTGGTGGTGGCAGAACACTGTAAACCCTAGCAGTTACTCTCGTTGGGCGCAGGAACGGGCCCTGCTGTTGTAATTTACTTAAAAATTGTAATGACATGCACCAGTCAAACAGGTGCAGAAAAATTGTTCCTTAGGTGTTGGCGGTGGCAGAATACTGTAAAACCCTCGCAGTTACTCTTGTTGGGTGCAGGAACGGCCCCTGCTGTTGTAATTTATTTAAAAAAATTGTAATGACATTCCCCATTCAAACAGGTGCAGAAAAATTGGGCCTTGGGTGTTGGTGGTGGCAGAACACTGTAAATCTTTGCAGTCAGGCCATGCAATGTAAGTTTGAGAAGACATGAGAGTACTCTGGGTCACTGAGGATGACATTGTCAGGAACTACCTCCTCCCAGCAACGTACAACTCCTTGGGTTTCTGGGGACTGAAAACCATCCCTTGAAGACTGCTGTGTGTTATCCTCTACATCCATGCTGACACGATCTTCCTCCTCTTCTTCCTGTGTGTTTAGTGGCCCTGCAGGAATGCTATCTGCATAAAGGGGGCCTTGAGAGGAAAGGAAATACTCCTCTTCCTCCCTCTGTTCTGCCTCAAGTGCCCTGTCCATGATTCCATGAAGCGTGTGCTCCAGCAGGAAGACCAGAGGGACAGTGTCACTGTTGCATGAATTTTGCTGCTCATGATCCTTGTGGCCTCCGCAAATGGTGACAGGACTGTGCATGCATCCTTGATTAATAGCCACTGGCGTGGCGAAAAAAAGAAAAAGCCCTGCTGAGCCTGTCCTGGTATCATACTCATAGAGGTACTCATTGATGGACCTCTGCTGTGCGTGTAGCCGCTGCAGCATTACCAATGTTCAGTTCCATCTACACTGAATGCAGCGCGCACACACACACACACACATATATATATATATATATATATATATATATATTGTGACGGTATGCGAGGCTAGGTGATAGATGGACGCTATGGGGTTGATTTACTAAAACTGTACAGGGAAAAATATGATGCATCTGTGCAAAGAAACCAATCAGCTTCTAGGTTTTATTGCCTAGGACTAGAAAAAGGGTGTGACGGAGCAGTAATTTGACACTCGGGGCATGATTCACAATATTCTCTGACATCTGCCTTATTCTACTACCCATAATTGAAGTGCTGTTTGAGAGAATTGGCTTGGATCTGGTGGGGCCAGTAGTAAAGTCTGCCCAGGGCCACCAGCACATTCAGGTAATCATCGACTATGCAACGCGCTATACTGAAGCCATCCCCTTACAGAATACCTCCACTAAGACTATCCCCAAGGAATTCGTCTAGGTATTTAGTCGTGTGGGGACCCCAAAAGAGATCTTAACAGATCAGGCCACCCTGTTTATGTCCAGAGTTACTAAGGAATTGTGCAAGTTGTACAAAATCTCCCATCTCCATACCTCTGTCTACCACCCCCAAATGAATGGACTTGAGGAGAGATTTAATAAAACCCTAAAAAGTATGCTGAAAAAGGTGGTTGACAAAGATGGGAGAAATTGGGATTTTTTTGCTGCCATATCTCATGTTTGCCATATGAGAGGTTCCGCAGGCATCTACAGGTTTTTCCCCATCTGAACTTTTGTATGGTAGACATCCCAGGGGACTGTTAGATTTTGCAAAAGAAACATGGGAAGGAGAGGCCACCCCGTATAGAAGCATCATAGGGCATATCTCCTTGATGCAGGATTGAATCGTGGCAGAGTGGAGTGTTTATAATTGGGGTGCCAAGACCCAAACTTTCAACCCCGGGGACCGAGTCCTGGTACTGGTCCCCACTGTTGAAAGTAAATTCCTGGCCAAGTGGCAGGATCCCTTTGAGGTTATGGAAAGAGTAGGGGAAGTAAACTACAAAGTTTACCAGCCAGGGAAAAGGAAACCGGAGCAAATTTATCATGTTAATCACCTAAAACTATGGAAGGACAGAGAGACTTTATTGGCTGTGTCCCCTCCTCAAAAGGACAGGGTACCAGTGAAATAGAGATTTTTTCTCCCCTTTACCCGGACTGACCTCAGTGATACAGCATGACATAATTATGAGTTGGACGTGATAGAGGAGTCCCACAGTGACTGGTTGAATCCCATAGTGCTGGTCCCAATGTCCGATGGCACTATCAGGTTCTGTAATGAATTTAGAAAGTTGAATAGCGTATCCAAGTTTGATGCATACCCGATGCCCCGGGTTGACAAACTTATAGACTGGTTGGGAGGTGCCCGGTACAGAACAACCCTAGACCTAACTAAGGGCTATTGCCAGATACCCCTAACAGAGCCAGTAAAAGGAAAAGACTGCCTTTTCTACCTCTGAAGGGTCGTTTCAGTACAAGCAGATGCCATTTGGTTTACACGGTGCCCCTGCGGAGGCCCTGAAATATCATCTGTAGGGGAGACTGTTCAGGCTAGTCACCGACCATGCCCCCCTGAAGTGGATGTGTGACAACAGGGAAAAAAATAGTCTGATGACATGGTGGTTCTTGGCTTTACAGCCTTTCAAGTTCACAGTGGAGCACAGGGTGGGAAAGCTCCAAAACATTGCAGATTCCCTCTACCGGGTCCACTGTATGGTTTGGACAGTTGCTCAACTGCAGGGGCTTGAGCAGGGGGGGTTATGTGAAGGTATGCAAGGTGAGGTGATAGATGGACGCTATGTGTCACCTCGCATACGTTCACTTGGATTGGACTAAAGTGGAGTCCGGTGCAGGTTTTCCCAGCCACCTTGGCAGAGCTGGTTTCAGACCGAATTTTGTGCTCCACTGGTGTCCACTCTCATAGTTTACTCTGCCCTGGGACTCTGAGAGTGATCAGCCAGAGAAAGCTGACACACGGAGCTTTGGCTTTTGGACTAAATAAAAGGTTTGCAATAACTTTGTTGGTGTCTGGGACAAGCCCTACACCGCTCAGTAAGAGATGCTGATGTTTAGTTAGAGCCGGAGAGGCAAGGACTTATTTTGCTGTTTTGTTTATTTTTACTTGCAACCTTCTTTCAATAAACCTGGCTGCAAGCCAGAATTTAAGAAACCGCGGTCTGAACTGGCTTCATCCCAGGGAAGCTTATCCCCTCAAGAGCTAATCCTTCACAATATATATATATTATATGTGACAGAACCGTCCAACCTGCACTCCGCTGGGCGCTTCCGTCAGTAATATTGCTTCCTCCAGATCCCATATATTACAGCCATGTGTAGTAACTAAGACAGACGAGACTATCTCAGTTACAAGCTGAAACATGGAAAGGTTTATTGGTCAAGGAACAGGCTATATATACACTTGAAAGGTATGTCAGACCCCCACATACACAATAACCCAAATATTTACCCAAAACATCACACAATGGGTTAGATAACGAGGTAGGGCTGACTCATGGCTATCCCCCTCCCGTCTGGTAACTGCTAGCTGATAATGATATAATTAACATGCTAGTGAACGCAGCACCTTAAACAGGAGACAGACCGTCTCCTCCAGACTGGAATAGAAATAGTCTTTTGAGCAAATCCAAGAGAACATTCTCTCAAAAATGTAACAGAGAAATACGGCAATAACAAATAACACGGTGAATGCGGGCAGAAACGGTCCCTGCAGCCAGTGTTCGTGACACTATACTGTATATATATGTTCTTACACTGCCTGAACGGACTTTACATACTATATATACTGAATGAGCTCTATATATAGTCTACACTGAATGCAGTGTATTAGATATATATACTATATATATATTCTTACACTGCCTGAACAGACTCTATATACTATACACTGAATGAGCTGTATATATAGTCTACACTAAATGCACTGTATTATATAAATATACTATATGCTGTATATATACATATTGTTATATTCTTACACATAACCTATACACTGAATGAGCTGTAAATATACAGTAGTCTACACTAAATGCAGCATATTATATATATATATACTATATACTGTACATATATATTCTTACATGCCTGAACGGACTCTATATACGATACACTGAATGAGCTATATATATAGTCTATACTAAATGCAGCATATTATATATTAATACTATATACTGCACATATATATTCTTACTCTGCCTGAATGGACTCTATAACCTATACACTGAATGAGCTGTAAATATACAGTAGTCTACACTAAATGCAGCATATTATATATATACTATATACTGTACATATATATTCTTACACTGCCTGAACGGACTCTATATACTATACTCTGAATGAGCTGTATATATAGGCTACACTAAATGCAGTTTCGCCTTTGCCTCTCCAATATTTTATGTGGCCTGCCACTTCTGGCCTTAACAAGAACTGTGCCTGTGGTCTTCCATTTCCTCACTATGTTCCTCATAGTGGACACTGCCAGCTTATATCTCTGCGATAACTTTTTGTAGCCTTCCCCTAAACCATAATGTAGTGTAGTTTTGGTGCCAATGCCCAGCTCTTTAATAGCGGGACTCTCCCTTCGGCTACAGTACATGGCGGTATTCCGCTCCAGATGAGGAAGGGTTCCCTCTAGGGGGTTGTTTCTGCTGACATCTCACAAGGGGAGCTGAAGTGTGATCACCTTCACAGCGGGACTAGGTGCGGCTAGATCTATGAGGGGGTTACCTTCGGGTTATCCTACGCTCTGAGCAGCATCGACGCAGCGGTCTAAGATGTAATGGACTCTATGGATACTCTGATGTTGCTCCCCATTGCTGCTCTTATATCACTATCCCGTTCAAAATATACACTGAGGACGGTTTGGAAACCTCAGTGCCCATTTTTTCGTCTAACAGTGACTCTATAGTCTGATCCTTCCCACGATCCCCTGAAGAAGCCAGTTTCATAGGGTGAAACGTGTCGGGCAAGCAAGGATCATCGTTTGGTTCATGGATATGTGCACTGCACCATCCCGGCCTGGCCTTAATTTGTACCACTCTATGTGAGCCAGGTCTATGGGCTACCCCTTATATACTGTACTATCTATCCATGAACTGACACTGTCTAGGCGTTTTTTCCTTAGATATACTCAGAGTCACTGTGGTGTTACATTTTATATATGTGGGTGTTACCCCGCCCAATTGGGTTGAGGTTCCCACTGTGTTTATTTTAAACACATCCAATAAAGTTTGTACACTTTTATGCCAAAGGCTAATTGTATCTTCTCAGGTGGGGGGTATACCAGCACTTTTAAAGTCCAATTGACATTCTGGCCTTTTACATTGTTCATAATGTAGAACAATCTTTGTTTTCAAGTCATTTGAGAGTTGTTTTGAGGCCCCCATGTTGCCACTCTTCAGAGGAGAGTCAAAGAGAACAACAGCTTGCAATTGGCCACCTTAACTACATTTTCTCATGATTAGATGCACCTGCCTATGAAGTTCAAGGCTTAATGAGCTCATCAAACCAATTGTGTGTTCCAATTAATCAGTGCTAAGTAGTTACAGGTATTCAAATTAACAAAATGACAAGGGTGCCCACATTTATGCACATGTCTAATTTCGTTTTGATGCATATTGTGCATTTTCTGTTAATCCAATAAACCTCATTTCACCACTGAAATATTACCGTGTCCTTCAGTTATTTGATAGATCAAAATGAAATTGCTGATCCAAACACCCAAATATTTATAAATGACAATCATGCAAATTGTCAGGGGTTCCTAAACTTTTGCATACAACTGTATATATATATATATTTATATATATATATATATATATATATATATATATATATATATATATATATACTATATACTGTACATACTGTATATATTTTTACACTGCCTGCACTGATTGTATATAGGCTACACTAGATCTATATACTTAATTGCCTGCACTGCCTGTATATACTCTACACTAGGTCTATATACTACACTGCCTACACGCCACTAACTACACTAGCTAAGCTAGATCAACGTTCCAGTCTCCAGTCTCCACATTCACACACTACACACGGCCGCTGTTCAAGCAACCTTTTATAGTGTGGGGCGGGGACAGAGACCCCTGAGACATGATTGGCCAAAGGCACCCTGCCTTTTAGCCAATCATGGCTCTCACAGCAGAGAGCGTTGTGATTGGCCAAAGCATGCAGGTCATGTTTGACTCAAGCTCATCCTTACTCACGAGCGTGAATTGGGTTGCCAAATTTAGTTATTGCACTTTGCTCCTTAAAGGATAAATTAATCTTTGCAAATGTTACATGTTCCACCCATTTTTAGGGTGTAACATGTTCCCACTTCTGCACCTTCTGCCCTCTCCGTTGCCTTCAGTGACAGTTAGGCGGTGGCCTGGCGGTGTCATTCATTCACAGAGTTCTGTGAATGGCAAATTACAAGTACCGTTGGCCATTGCGGCTGTCAGTTTGTAGTTCTCAATGAACTACCATGACACTGTTGAGGGCTCTGGTACTTCATAGTCTCTTTCTGTCAGAATGTATCTGCTTGCCTGTGTGTATCTACTTGCCCGTACAAGGTACGAGCAGACAAATACACTGACAAGTCTGCAGGAGTCCTGCAAGGCACCTGCGATCTGCTGATTGCAGGTGCAATGCTTCACAGGTTCCAAGTTAAAAAAAATATTAAATACACATTTTTTCCCTGCAAAAACAATTATTTTTTACTTTTTTAAAAAGGTGAACTTATCCTTTAAGCTGGGCATACATTATACAATTTTATTATTTAGTTTCTTTTAGACTTACCTTAATCTGTTTAGTACAAGGGCCTACCAGATTGCATATAAATTGAAAGTATTTAGGTTTGACCTCAAATTATATGGTTTTGATCAATCTAAAGGAAAATTGTACAAGAGAATTGTATAATGTATGGCCAGCCTTGGACCTTTATGCAAGGCTCAGCAATGTATAGCAGACATTCAGATTGCCATCTACAGTAATTAGTAACGTTAGTAAACCATGAATTCTATTTGGTTGCTAAGTTAAAACTTTTGCACAGTCATAGCATTTTCTACATAATAAACAAGGATAACATTTTAAATATATAATTTATGAATTATTAATACAAATGTATATTTTCTAATTTAATATTTATTTGTGGTCTTTGGTTTTTAGTCAATGTTTTTATCTTTTTTGATAGAAATATCCTGTGGTGTACAACGTTGGAGCCTGTTTGGCACACAATGGACCTGCTTTTCCTGTAGTTTATGATTTTGGAAGTGCTGAAAAGACAACATCTTACTACTCACCAAACGGAGCAAGTAAGATCATGATAAATATCCATTAATTCTTATGTGTTGTTCTATATGTGAGTTCTGTGACATGATAATCAATAAGTTAATGATCCATTCTTTCGGTACAGGAGAGTTCACTGCTGGCTATGTCCAGTTCCGAGCTATTAACGCAGAAAGAGCTCCCTTGGCTTTGTGCGCTGGTGTGAAAGTGACAGGCTGCAATACAGAGCATGTAAGCATTCATTCTTTGTTAGTATTGATACAATGTCTTGCACGTTTATAGTACTCCTTTTGCATGATCATATTTTCACAACATGAAGGCGTAGAAGCCATTGCTGTACATCATACACTTCTAAGAACCAAACATTTAAAAAGGGGTTGTATACATATTTTGTTTGCAACTACAATAAATCAAACAAATTTGGATGCACGAGGGGGGGGGGGTGAGTTGGGAAAAAGGATCAAAGAGCTAGATAATATCAATAGTCTCTCAATGAAGATTAATCCCTTTAAGATTTGTAGGGCTGCATATTATACTATTTTTAACAACTTAGTCTTGGAAAACACACCAATTCCAAAATATACCCCTAATGACCTATAGGAAAATAAAAGAAGTATAGCTTACATAGCCTACATATTCAGGTCCAATAGAGATAAGTACTGTGCATATTCAGTCATTCAATATCTGCACAGACGTTAATAATAAACAGATCAACATCAGGTAATGCCTACAGTTCACAAGTTCTGGAACATCTGTATATTGTATACCACATATGAGGACTCTGGCCTGGTAGCCAGGGACATATCTGCCGCGAGGCAAATAAGACGTTTGCCTTGGGTTAGCCGAATAACGGCTTCAGCGCAGTAGTCCAGTTCTGGGAGGGCGTCTATTGATGTCTTTACAGACCTGCACCTCCCGTGCGTCTGCTGAGCCTGCTGTACACAGCTGATCAAAGATTGGGGTAAAGAGCCAATCATAGCAGCTCTTTACCATGTAATCAGCTGTGTCCAGTCACAGGTGATCATGATATAAACACACTTGCCGGATATTGGCATTCCTTTCTTCAAGCTGTCACAGTATGAGGAGAGAGCCAGTAACCAGTAAGTGTTAAAGAGAACATCTACATTGATAATCAGGGCAATGATCATCAGAGTTCTGATTATCAGTGCAGCCCCAACAGTGCCCATAAGCGCTGCTGATAAGTGCCAATCAGTGCTGCCAATTAGTGCCTACCTATCAGTGCTGTCTATCAGTGCCAATTAGTGCTGTCTATCAGTGCTCATCGGTGCTGCCAATCAGTGCCAAACAGTGCTGTCAATCGATGCCTCCTCATCAATGCCACCTATCAGTGCCCATCAATGCCACCTATCAGTGCCCATCAGTGCTGCCTATTAATGTCCATCAGTGCTGCCTATCAGTGGCAATCAGTGTGGCCTATTAGTGCCCATCAGTGCTGCCTATCAGTGCCCATCAGTGCTGTATATCAGTGCAGCTTCATCATTGTCTCCTCATCAGTGCCCACCAATGCTGCCTCATCCTCTGCCCTGCTGACCCTGTCCTTTGTCCCACTGACCCCATCCTCAGCCCCATTGACCACATATGTAGCACTTGGACAAACCATGTCTCAGGGTCTGATGAGGAAGCCACATCTGTTCACTTTGAACGGCTGCAGCTTCCTCATCAGACCCTGAGACATACCGTGGTTAGGGTGGGACAAATGTGGATGTGGGGGGGAGGGGCATCGATTTTAGTCTTGCCTAGGGCAGCACAAAGCCAAATTACTCCACTGCAAGTTGTATCTGAAGGATGGGATGCAATATCAGCCCCTATCCTATTAAGTAGTTTTATGAAAACTCTGTATCTGATCTGTTTTAAAATTGGAACTTTTATAACCCCTTTACAGCAAATGGTATTTTGATTAATTTAACACATGACAACTATTTCCTCAATTTACCCAACATAAACCCTTCCACTAATTCCAAGTACACAGGACTTTTTGATGCTTGTTCTACGTTGTACAAAATACCTTTAATTCATATTTCATACTACTTACACTCTTTACTAGCACTGCATTGGAGGAGGTGGATACTTCCCAGAGGCATCACCTCGTCAGTGTGGAGACTTTGCAGGCTTCGACTGGGACGGCTATGGAACACACTCTGGATCTAGTGCCAGCAAGGAAATTACTGAGGCAGCTGTCCTTCTCTTCTATCGTTAATCTGGAAACAGTTGTCTGTATTCTTCCTTTACCAATTTTTGTTTACTTCAATAAAGTAAATAGCATATTTGTGTCAAACCTGTTTTACTCATTACCTACACACACAGCAAAGTTCTTTTTTGAGCTGATAGCTTTATTAAAAGCATATGCATTAAAACTATCCAATGTAAATTTTAAAAAAATCAATATAAACTTTAATTTAACTTTATAAGAGATAAGATGAAACAGTGGGGTTGATTTACTAAAACTGGAGAGTGCAAAACCTGGTGCAGCTATGCATAGTAGCCAATCAGCTTCTAACTTCAGCTTGTTCAATTAAGCTTTGACAAAAAAAAAAAAAAAAAATGGAAGTTGGTTTCTATGCAGAGCTGCAACAGATTTTGCACTCTCCAGTTTTAGTAAATCAACCCCAATATGTGTAAAGCTATGCTTACACCCAGGCCCAGATTTAAATCCCCTGCTTCCCTTTCCCAACTGTCTTATGTCACTTTTCTCTCCCTACCATAGTCGACTCAGGGGCGGATCCAGGGGGGACAATGGGGAAATCCCTCCCCTAAAATATTACTGACTCCCAATTGTCTCTCTCACATACATTCAGAATCAACAGCAGGCCAGCAGTGGCACAGAGAGAGACCCTCTTGTTTTTGCACCGCTGGCCTGGCCTTTACTGTCCGCTGCACTAGTTGCTATCACCTGCCCCCTAACGTCTAGCAACTAGTCATTTAACATCCAAGCCAAGGAGGAGGAGAGCAAGGTCCCAGCATTCAGAGCAGAGCCTTCTTCCTCCTCTCCAGCGTGGCGTGAAGACAGATTTAAGCATCTGGATGTGTGATGCTGCAATCCCGCTCATCTCCATTGCTCCTCCAGATGGGTGCCCCTCCACCCACCAAGAATCAATGATTGTCTAAAATCACAGAATACAGGTATGTATGCCATTATTTATGAAAAAAGTGCTCCCCTTTGGTATTGACATTTTTGTCTTGTTCAGTCTTAATCTAATTATAATGCAGGATATTGATTTAAATGTGGAGCCGCAGAAGAGCAAACTGCTAATATGGAAATAAGGATTCATGGCAATAAGTTAATGCATAATTTAAATATATGTCTAGCCAGAATTTATGAAAGTGCCAGGTACTGTGTTTCCATTGGAAACACAGTACCTGGCACTTTCATAAATTCTGGCTACACTCACCTTCTTAGCTATATCACTCCAGCTGGTAATACTCTGAACTGCCGTTTAGTCCAAGAATGTATTTACTGCAACATTTTCTAGACATATTTTTAAAGTATGCATCGCCTAATTGCCATGAATCCTTCTTTGTTCTAACCTCCATATCCCTTAAAGTGAATGCAATACCTATTTTTGTTTTTTTGGTTTTGGGATGAGCAGGGAATGATTTTCCCTCGCTTCCTGTCCTGAAGACACAACATGAAGTAAGAGAGTCACTGATATAATTCAACCATGAAAAATAGCATAAACATGGAGTGATTGGTGCTTAACCTCTGCAGCAATAATAAAGTGCATTAATCATATAAAGTGCATATATGTGCCAAATAAATTTCATAATTTGATCACAGTAAATAAAGTCCAAAAAAAGCAGTTGTAATCAATAATCAAAAAAGTTCATCAAAAGTGCAAAAGATATAAAGATATAATAATTGAGTCCATAACCGTGCTTGTAAACTGACGAAGTGCAGTATAATGATCTCAAATGGTGATTCAACGCAACACGCGTGCCAGGGGTTTACACTCACCAGAACACAATTTTCAAAAAGCCCATAAATCAAATGGGAGAATTTAATCAGGAATAATTGTAATCCAGAGCATAGGAAGAATCAATGCTGTTAGATCGGTTCTCCTTCCATAGAGAATGTTACCGGTATATTGGTATATTGGAGACACAAATGAGAATTCTCATAGCGTAATACCGTTTTATTACAAGAAAAATAAAAACATCCAAAAGTAGCAACTCTCATTTCCCGGTGCTCATATGTCAGCACTAACATGATCAGCATGCTTCCAATGGGACCAGTTGTTCACAACATGTGTGCGCTTTATCGCTGTGATATTCCAAACCAAGCAACTGCAAGTGACATAGGGTTGAAAGGCGTGGCTTCAATGCATTTCATGTTCGGATAACACATCATCAGGAGGTACTTTTCTGTTAATTAGTGAGTGTACAGCTTGTATAAGAGTGTAAATTTCCTGTCCCCTCAAAATAACTCAACACACAGCCATTAATGTCTAAACCGCTGTCAACAAAAATGAGTACACCCCTAAGTCAAAATGTCCAAACTAGGCCCAATTCATATTTTTCCTTTCCCGGTGCCATGTGACTCGTTAGTGTTATAAGGTCTAAATGGGGAGCAGATGTGTTAAATTTGGTATTATCGCTCTCACTCTTTCATACTGGTCACTGGAAGTTCAAAATGGCACCTCATGGCAAAGAACTCTCTGAGGATCTGAAAAAAAGAATTGTTGCTCTACATAAAGATGGCCTAGGCTATAAGAAGATTACCAAGACCCTGAAACTGAGCTGCAGCATGGTGGCCAAGACCATACAGCGGTTATACAGGACAGGTTCCACTCAGAACAGGTCTCGCCATAGTCGACCAAAGTAGTTGAGAGCACATGCTCAGCGTCATATCCAGAGGTTGTTTTTGGGAAATAGATGTATGAGTGCTGCCACCATTGCTGTAGAGGTTGAAGGGGTGGAGGGTCAGCCTGTCAGTGCTCAGACCATACGCCGCACACTACATCAAATTGGTCTGCATGGGTGTTGTCCCAGAAAGAAGCCTCTTGTAAAGATGATGCACAAGAAAGCCCGCAAACAGTTTGCTGAAGACAAACAGACTAAGGACATGGATTACTGGAAACATGTCCTGTGGTCTGATGAGACCAAGATAAACTTATTTGGTTCAGATGGTGTCAAGTGTGTGTGGCGGCAACCAGATGAGGAGTACAAAGACAAGTGTGTTATGCCTACAGTCAAGCGTGGTAGTGGGAGTGTCATGGTCTGGGACTGCATGAGTGCTGCCGGCACTGGGGAGCTGCAGTTCATTGAGGGAACCATGAATGCCAACATGTACTGTGACATACTGAAGCAGAGCATGATCCCCTCCCTTCGGAGACTGGGCTGCAGGGCAATATTCCAACATGATAACGACCCCACACACACCTCCAAGATGACCACTGCCATGCTAAAGAAGCTGAGGGTAAAGGTGATGGACTAGCCAAGCATGTCTCCAGACCTAAACCCTATTGAGCATCTGTGGGGCATCCACGAACGGAAGGTGGAGGAGCGCAAGGTCTCTAACATCCCCCGGCTCTGTGATGTCGTCATGGAGGAATGGAAGAGGACTGTGAAGCTATGGTGAAGCTGTGAAGCTCTGGTGAACTTCATGCCCAAGAGGGTTAAGGCAGTGCTGGAAAATAATGGTGGCCACACAAAATAGTGACACTTTGGACCCAATTTGGACTTTTTCACTTAGGGGTGTACTCACTTTTCTTACTAGTGGTTTAGACATTAATGGTTGTGTGTTGAGTTATTTTGAGGAAACAGCACATTTACACTGTTATACAAGGTGTAGACTCAATATTTTACATGGTAGCAAAGTGTCATTTCTTCAGTGTTGTCACATGAAAAGTTATAATAAAATGTGAGGGGTGTACTCACTTTTGTGAGATACTGTATAACACAGTATACACATTTCATGGCCGTTCATTTACTTTTGGCGCCACACACTTTTTCTTAAGATCATTTATAAGTTTGGTATATGTATCTGTGTCAGCTGCTGCCCCATCACAGTGCAGAGATACATCTTTTTTATTTTAATGGATCATCAATGATCTAGCAAGTAACTGTCAGACTTGTAGTAAAATGATGGAAAGGCCAAGTAAGAATGTTACATTTTTTGCAACAAATGTTAATATAGCTTGTGAGTTTGCAATAAAGCCTGTAAAAATCAATTTGTTTTGTTTGGACATTTGTAAATGTCCCATGTTTGACTGAATATTTTAAAGGAAGTAACATGTCTAATGGGACAGGTAAAAGAAATCCAGAGAATGTGGTATCGTCAAACAGAATATTTTAAAATATTTATGTGTGGAGACGGACCAAAATTGCCGTGCAATGAGGTAGCTCCTCCACGCCTGGGTGTACAGCCAAAACCATCCTGCAGACCGGAGATAGAGGAGCAGGGATAGGAATAGACCCAGAGAGAGTTGCGGCCAGGATCTCCTACCAGCCGCCCCACAGCGAGGGGGAAGCGGATCCACCTACCTGCCTGTCCGAAGGAAGAATGGGAAGCAGGCCTCTCCTGGAGCCTCCGAGTCAGCCTAGGCCTGTGAAGCTTACCTGCTGAGCCTGCCGCATAGAGAACGTGTTAGGAAGACGCTGGAGTGGCCGCTCCTGGATCCGGAAAGGGAGCAGAAGGTGGGTCTCCTTTGGTGGCCTTTTGCCGAATCTTCTGCGATCTGCGGATACTATCCACAGTATTACCCCCGCTAGTAGAGGGGACAGCATGAGGAGGACGTGGATCCATCCACCCGCTGGCCTGAAAAAGGAACAGGAAATGGGTCTCCCCTGGGAGCCTCCATGCCTGCTGGAACATGTTCACACAACTTATTATTATTATTATGCTGCTTGGGCACAGGGGGACACGGGATAGCACGAGGAGGATGCCGGGGGTTCCTTAATAGAAGCAGACACGGCGGGGTTAGAGTATTCCTCTTGGTTACAGCCACCTGGTAAATCTATGGCAGGTCCCCATTGAAGGGGAGACCATCCGAGTATATTTGGTCTGTTGCAGACAGCCTGGAAAGGAGATAAAAGGCAAGGTGAAGCAAACCAGAGTTATGCCACCCAAAGGGTCATAGCCACAGAAAGGAAAAAGGGGGTCTACAGGGGGTACAGCTAAAAACACCCTGAAAGCTCAAACCACACAAACTACAGACATTAAAGGGTTTTTTTCAGCAATCACAACAACAACCTGAAACACCTAAGACAGATCTGAATATAACCCCAGTAAGTACAGAAAAAGAGCTGGAACCATCTTGTAGTAGCCCCTTATTAAATACACAACAAGATATAATGGAAATAAGGAGACTGGAGAAAGAGCCATGGGATATGCAGGCATACATACAATATTTGCAGATGAGCGAAGACATGGACAGATATGTATATCGATTAGAAAGTTCATGTTATATGGAATTGCAGTCAATGAATACATCTTTGGAAAAGGTTCAAGGTAGGATGGATAATGTGGAATCAAGAATATCAATTATCAAATAGAAACTAATACAATCTGAAAGAAAAAATCAAGAACAAGATCAATGTCTGAAATACGCTATTACTGCCATAGACGACTTAGAAAACAGAAGTAGGCGTAATAATATAAGGGTCATAGGTTTGCCTGAGGCCACAGGAACAGAGGAACTGATGCCAACATTGTGGGGAATATTTAATATGCTGCTGCAATGTTCACCCTCAACCAAACTTATGTTAGATTGAGCACATAGATCACTGGGAAGCAAAAACCCAGACCCTATGAAAAAAAGAGATGTAATCTGTAGGGTACACTACTTTCATATTAAAGAAAAAAATATTTAAGATGCACGCCAACAAAGGACTATAGATTTTGATGGGGCACAGATAATTTTACTACATGACCTACAGATATACTTTGGCTCTAAGGAATGCAGTAATATCCATTCTGGAGGTGCTCTGACAAAGAAAAATCCTATATAAGTGGGGATTTCCTTTTCAGATCCTAGTACATTACAAAGGGCAAAAAGCCATATTTTGTGACATTGAGGATCTTCCTGACTTTTTGAGGGTTCTTCAGCTGCCTGAAATTGCATTGCCCCAGTGGCCTCAGATAGAGTTGAGTGAACCCAAACTGTAAAGTTCGGGTCCGTTCCGAACTTTGGGGTGTCCGTGACCCAGATCCGAACCCAGACATTTGAAAAAAGTTCGGGTTCGGGTTCTGGGTTCGGGTATTTGATCCCGCCTGTTGAATAGCTGCAGGGCAGCCAATCAACAATTGTTTCACTGGTTCGCCCTTAGAAGCCATCACAGCCATGCCTACTAATGGCATGGTTGTGAATGACAACTAAATCCAATAATCTCCTGTGCTCAGAGAACCTCTATCAGATGATACACAGTATTGCAGGGGCACTTAGTTCAATAAAAAAGTCACAGTGAAGATGGTACTAATCAACACACGTAGGTCTTGCTGCCCTCTTCAGGATCATGGGAATCCAGATATGCTAGAGGAGAGATACAAACAAAAAAAGGGCGCACCGACCTTGTGCAATACCATTAACAGAGTTTATTAAAATTGAAAAGATAAAATCCATATACTCACAAATGGAGCTAATGACAAAGCTTTTAAAATTAAGAACACATCCAATGGAAGAGATGAACAGAGTCTCAGCAAAGGGACTGGATGGTGTCCATAAGGCTAGGCTGACGCGTTTGAGGCTCTGATGAAGAGGATTCGCCCTGGAAACGCGTTAGCCTAGCCATATGGACACCACGGGAGGCATCATCCCCCCGTTGAGGGGGGGGGTTTCCACCTTGGAATATGAATGGAGTAAAACATAACTCTCTTTCTATAATGCACAATAAAATTAGGGGTAAGAGAGATGGTGTTAGAAGAAGACAGGTGCTAAAAAAGACTGCTTGCACTTTTTTGTGTTTTTTTTTAGCGTTTGTGCGCGTTCGCCAAGCAGCTCTATGTAATCACCCTGCAGCAAGTGCTGTCTGATCTACAGTGTTTTGTGTGTGTTCCTGAGTGACCTGTACTCTGATTCTCTGTTCCTGTGACCCGGCCTGTCTGACTCTGCTGATTTCTGCCTTCACCGACCCCTGGATTTCCTATGACCACTCTTCTGCCTAGCCCTCCTGTACTTCTGCCGCCTGCCTGTTAACCACCCTGCCTGTACTTGACCATCCTTCTGCCTGCTCCTCTTGTACTGCACCGCCAGCCCGACCCAGTCTGTACGACCACGCTTCTCATGCACGAGTGCACCAATGGACTTCTACCAACACCAGTGACCCAGTCCGACCCTCGTGCCATCCTGCACTCCCGAGCCACCTGTCTACTCTACCAGGGGTTCCCAAGTCAGGGTAGTAAGGGAGGTTACCCACTGCATAAGTCAGACTTGTCCACCAGGTATGTGACAGTATCAGACAGCCATGACCGAGTCTGCACAGGTGCCCTCCCTTATGAAGGAACTGTGTGAGCATGTGACCAGCCTTGCCCAAATGGTGAGAGACCTGCACGCTGGCTACCTCCGGCTGGAGGATCAAGTCCGGGGGCTTCCTCAGCACACCTTCATCCCAGCACCAATGGAGCCAGAAGTGCCTCTGCCCGAACGTTTTTCAGGGGACCGTAATAGATTTCGGGCCTTTCGTATTTACTGTGAACTTTTCTTCTCTCTGCAACCCCGCATTTACTCTCAGGAGAACACTAAAGTGGGACTGGTCATCTCCCTCCTCCGGGGTGAGCCACAGTCCTGAGCCCACCATCTACCGGAGCAAACGGCCCACGAGACCACGAGTCTTGCATGACTCTTCCGGGCTATGGCCCGATTATACGAGGACCCGCACTATTCCGCCTTTGCAGAAGCCCCTCTCCATGCACTCCAGCAAAGCCACAGTCCCGCTGAGGACTATGTGGCAGAATTTCGGTGCTGGAACGCTGACACCGCATGGAATGACGTGGCTCTACGGTTCCAGTTTCGGATGGGGCTGTCCGAGCTGCTTAAGGATGAATTGGCTCGTGTGGGTGTGCCTCCAACTCTGGGCGCCCTGATCGATTTGGCCATCCAAATCGATCGCCGACTGAGGGAACATTGTACTGAAAAGTCCAGCACCCCCACGTACTCCTCCTACTCCGAGCACCCTCCTGTACCCTGGCTGGGTGGGCCATAACGTCCTACCCTTACTCCTGAAGAGCGACAGAGATGACTATCCAATGGTTTGTGTCTGTATTGTGGAGGCTCAGGACACTCAGTGCGGACCTGCCCCATCAAGTCAGGCACAACCCCAGACAAAAAGTCCTATCTGGATGAGAATCTAGCGAAGGGATTCATCCGGCCCTCTACGTCTCCTGCTGGGTCCGGGATTTTCTTTGTGGAAAAAAAGCACAAGTCCCCGAGACCCTGCATCGATTATAGAGACCTCAATAAAATCACGGTCAAGAACCGATAAACTCTCCCGCTAGTTCCGGAGTTGTTCCAGCGGCTTGGGTCTGCCACCGTTTTTTCCAAATTGGACCTCCGCGGGGCCTAAAACCTCATTCGGATCAGGGAAGGGGATGAATGGAAAACGGACTTCCGGACCCGGTTCGGCCATTATGAATATCTAGTTATGCCGTTTGGACTCTGCAATGCACCAGACACATTTCAGCAACTCGTTAACAATATATTCCGGGACTTCCTTGATCTTTTTGTGGTGGTGTATTTAGATGACATTCTCATCTTCTCCCCTTCCCTGGAAGAGCACCGAACCCATGTCATAAGTGTGTTAAGCCACCTTCGTCAGCACAGCCTCTACGCTAAGACTGAGAAATGTGCGTTCGAGTGCTCCAGCATCTCCTTCCTGGGGTTTATCCTCTCAGTCTCAGGCATCACAATGGACTCCCAGAAGGTCTCCGCCATTATAAATTGGCCTGCACCTACCGACAAAAAGGCGGTGCAGCGTTTTGTCGGTTTTGCTAATTTTTATCGGAAGTTCATCAAGGGGTTTTCGGCTGTAATCACACCCATCACCGTACTGACAAAGCAGACCACCCATTTCCACTTGACCCCTGAAGCACAAGCAGCCTTCCAGCGACTCAAGGAGCTCTTCACCTGTGCTCCAATCCTGAAACACCCTGACCCTGCTCTGCCTTACATACTGGAGGTAGACGCCTCCGAGACAGCAGTCGGAGAGGTCCTCTCCCAAAGACAAGGACTAAAAGCCACACTGCATCCAATTGCCTTTTACTCCCGAAAACTGACACCCCCAGAATGCAACTATGATGTGGGGGATAGGGAGCTTCTTGCCATAAAATCTGCTCTTCAAGAATGGCGGTATCTGCTGGAAGGAGCCGTGCACCCAGTCCTCATTTTTACTTATCACAAAAACTTGGAGTACTTACGCACTGCCAAGAGACTTAAGCCTCATCAAGCCAGATGGGCTCTTTTCTTCTCCCGCTTCCAGCTACATATCACCTACAGGCCTGGGTCTAAAAACGTGAAGCCGGACGCCCTGTCCTGGATGTTCCTGGAACCAGGGGACTCCTCTCCACCTGATACTATCCTCCCAGCACGTAATTTCCTTTTGATCCAAGAGGACCTCTTATCCCAGATCAGGCGATCTGTAGCCGGGTCCCCTACTTCACTGGACCCCAAGGTGACCCTTCGAGATGGGCTGTGGTGGTTCGGTACGAAGATTTTTGTCTCTGAGGAGCAGCATCTGTCAATTCTGGAACTATGCCATGATCACAAACTGACGGGACATTTTGGATTTCGCAAGACTTCAGACCTGCTCTCCAGGTCGTTCTGGTGGCCATCAGCCGATAAGGATTGCAGAGAATACGTGAAATGGACTTGAAACCTGATGACCAGTTCTGCCTTTCTACCAGGAAACTAAAACTTTCATGCCCCTCACAGAAACTGGGACCTAGATTCATGGGGCCCTTTCCAGTCAAGAGGAGGGTCAACAGTGTGGCTTATGAGCTGAATCTACCTTTCACTTCGAGTACACCCAGTATTCCATGTCCCTCTGCTCAAACCCGTAACAAGGGATCTGTTTCCAGGTAGGAACACGGCCCTGCCTGAAACGGTTCTTGTGGATGGAGAGGAGGAGTATGAAGTTGAGGCCATCCGCGACTGCAGAAGAAGACGGGGCTTGATTCAGTACCTGGTCAAATGGAAGGAGTACAGACCAGAGGAAAGCTCCTGGGAACCTGAAAGGCACATCCATGCCAGTAAACTTATCCAGTCATTTTGGAGGTCCCATCTGGATCTGAAGGCCCGGCTGGGTATCCAGAGGCTGTCCCTTGGGGGGGGGGGGCAATGTTAGAAGAAGACAGGTGCTAAAAAAGACTGTGTTGCACTTTTTGTGCTTTTTTAGCGATTGTGCGTGCGCCTGTGTGCATTTGCACACGTTCTCGCACATGCACGCGCGCAATCCTGTGTGCGCATACGTGCCGTAAATGGCGCCAAACAGCTCTATTTAATCAGAGTGCGCCCTGCAGCAAGTGTTGTCTGATCTACAGTGTTTAGTGTGTGTTCCTGAGTGACCTGTACTCTGATTCTCTGTTCCTGTGACCCAGCCTGCCTGACTCTGCTGATTTCTGCCTGCACCGACCCCTGGATTGCCTACGACCACTCTTCTGCCTAGCCCTCCTGTACTTTTGCCGCCTGCCTGTTGATGACCCTGCCTGTACCCGATCATCCTTCTGCCTGCTCCTCTTGTACTGCACCGCCAGCCCGCTTCACGACCCAGCCTGTACGACCATGCTTCTCATGCACGGGTGCACCAATGGACTTCTACCAACACCAGTGACCCAGTCCGACCCTCATGCCATCCTGCACTCCCGAGCCACCTGTCCACTCTACCAGGGGTTCCCAAGTCAGGGTAGTAAGGGAGGTTACCCACTGCATATGTCAGACTCGTCCACCAGGTACGTGACAGTTGGTTAGATTAATGTCTAGATCATTACACGTAGGTATTTATATGTACAAAGGAATATTTGGAATACAATATTTCCCTTTTTAATCATTTTTTTTTCTCTCTCCTCTCTTTCTCTTTCTCTGTGGTGCCCTCCTTCCCTCTCCAACTGGCCCATGGCTCCCGCCCCCTTTTTAAATTATTTATAAGGACACTTGAGGCAGGCCCTTTCTCCCCCCCCCCCACATTTTTTATTTATTTATTTCTTGTCTTGTCAGGTCTTGTCTTATCTTGTTTCATTTTGTCTTGTTCTATGTTGTTTGGTTGGTAGGTTTTAGTGAAGGAAGTTTGATATCAAATTATTGAAATAAAGACACTAGATATTTGTATATGACACGAGATGGATATAAACTACTTAGGTTAAGATCCAGATTGAAAATGTGTGTTTACTCTTGTTTGAAAAAACACTAGAGAATGGCGCCAGTAGTTGGGAACAGTGGGGTGGAAGGAAGTCACTATGTGACTAATAGGACAGTCCAGAAAAGTCCATAGAAAAGTCCATATGTAAGTCCATGGGACAATCCAGTGGATTCCTCTCTGAAACACCAGCATAAAGGGGCAGCACCCTTGAGAGTGTAAGCAGCTCTAGAATGAGAAGTAAACAGAACAAGGTGCGCCAGACCTAAGTGCAGTATGCCAAGAATAAAAGTTTATCAAAAGAAAGCCAAATAGGTACTCACATAGAATATTAAGAAACAGGCATGTACATAGAAATCTAGAACCGGAAGGCTGTGTCACTTCTCCTCGGCAGTTTCCATAAGGATCCGGTGGTCACATCCAAGTGAATGGGAAGGAATGGATGGAACTGGGCGACCGTCAATGATCCACTATACTGGCGTGGGTGCAGCTGCAGAATGCACGAGCGCCGGAAGTCCAGAGGATCCGGAAATGAAGTCAGCTTTCATATCGGCCAATGGGGTAATGCGTTTCGATGCATCTGGGCATTTTCCTCAGACCCTGATCAGGATGGAGCAAAGAGCACTGTTATAGGCAGCCAAGAGGGGCAGACACGGCCCGAATATGGCCAATGGAGGGGCGATCTTCCCATACAGCGCTGCTTATCACAGCCCGACCAAAGAATTATCTACATACATAACACAAATTGTATTGATAAAAATTGGCAGAAGTACACTCAATAATGAAAGGTATTAAAAGCATATAAAAAAAAATAATAATTAAAAACAAGTAAAATGATCAGATTATGTAATTACGTGCTAAAAATGCATATAATATATAGTATATCTGACACCTCTAGGATATAAAGTCACATACCGAAAATGCATATCATAAGATACATGATATATCAGACACCTCTAGGGTACACAAAAACACACGGGATTCCCCGTGTATATATGTAAACTCACCTACACATCAAGGGGCGTATGGGGAAATGATAAAACAAAGTGTGTCATTATTGACAAGAACTCATCACAACCTTAAGAGCGTTTACAAAATTAATAATAATGAAGATTAAGAATATATCTATTGTTATTATGTATAATAGGGAATTCATTTCTTTAGGAGAATTATATTTCTCTCTAAAGTAATAAAATAATAAAATGATATGTCTTACCATATACTTTATTAACCCCAAACCTGTTATATGTTTTCTCATACTCCATAGTGGAACTGCGTACTTACCATTCCACTATAGACGTGGGGTCCCGTAAATTCAGTGTAATAAATTATATTGTTGTGTATAAAATACGGAATATATTGGATGAAATATGTCCATATATACATACATATACACATGCATACACACCTGCACTTTGTGCCATACATATCTCAACCAACCTGCATAGCATGTATGTATATGTATTTTGCAAATGATTACTTTAAAGAACAGTATTTATTTCTGTTTCCTCATTTAAACCCATGGGTGCTAAAGAATTTAAAGTGAATATCCAAAGTGTCTCTTGACTACAGAGTCTATGGAATCACTCAGCCGGGGAGTACTTGTCTGGAATAATCTCCAGAACCCATACCTGGAGACTCTCCGCAGACTGTGAGTGCCATTTGTAAAAGTGACGGGGAATGCTGAGTTTCTCCTTTCTCCCTCTGTCACGGACCTACGGTGTTCGCCGAACCTGGCTCTGAGGGTCCTGATAGTCCTACCCACATAATACAGGCCGCAGGGGCAGGCCAGGCAGTACACAACGTAGGTGGTCGAACAGTTTTAGAAGGCTTTTAAATGATGCGTAGTATCACCGGAAGAAAATTATTTTTTATCATGAAGGACATGTGCGCAAGTTAAGCACAGTGCTTTTTTGCAATGGTACATGGCAACTAATGGTATGAGAGTAAGTTGTTTTAATGAAGTTGATTTTACAGAGGATTTAATTCTACTTGGGGCAATTTTGCTTTTTACATTTCTTGCTATCCTATAAACAAACGTAGGTACCTCTGAAAGGGATGCTGCTAAATGGGGATCCTGAGTAAGAATGGACCAATGTTTTTTTAAAACATTTCCCATTCGACGGTAATGATTGTGATATTGGGTGATGAACCTCATGGTTGGTCCCTGAGTCTCCTTGGAACTAGGTAATTCTTCTATCGAGTAATGGCATGCAGCTTCATTCACCAGATCAGGGAGATAACCCTTGTGCAGAAATTTCTTCTTGAGAACCTTGCATTGTGTTAGATAATCCTCTAATCTAGTACAGTTTCTCCTTAATCAGTGGAACTGACTTTTTGGGACATTGCGGACCCATCTGGGGTGATGGCAGCTAGTGTAATGTAAAAAAGAATTTCCAGTAATGGGCTTAGTATAATTTTTGCAGCAATTTGGGATTTGGAATGGAATAACTTCAAATCCAAAAAACACAAAATCTGTGGATCAACCACAGACGTAAAAGACAGTCCATAGATATTAAAATTATTGACTAAGGGCCATTGACAAGGGAACATTTCCCCTGGAGAGGGATTTTTTATTCCCTTCACGGGCACTGTTTGTCTTCAAATGTATGTGTTATATTTTGCTCTGTATTAACATTGTCTTTTTTTCCTTTCTGTCCCCTTTCCAGCTCTTCTCCGATCCCACTCTCTATTCCATGAGTCCGCACAGGTGAACCCAGACAGGCATCCTTCAGCCTCGGCCAGTAAGCTGCTTCTTAAACTGCTCTCACCATGGCACCTTTAAACATAGCTACCCTAAAAGTCCAGGGCTTCAACGTTCCTCAAAAACGCACTAAGGTGTTTAACTATTTTAAAGCACAGAAAAACCACCTAATCTGTCTACAGGAGACACATTTTACACCACGGAGCACCCCTGAATTCTTCAATAGCGTTTACCCACAGGTCTTCACCGCTTCAGCCACCACAAAAAAATGGGGAACACTGATAGCGTTCCACAAATCCACTCCATTCTCACCCAGATCAGTAATCAAAGACCCGGAATAGTTTCTTATTATTCCCCAAATAAACACATCCAAGTTTTTCTTTCCCATCTCCTGCAAGTTATCAAATCTCATAAATTTGGCACAATAATACTTTGCGGGGACTCCAACCAAGTCATCTTCCCATTCCTTGATAAATCCGCTCACCTCCCCTCTATTAATGTATGTATTTTACAACAATACCATTTGATACCTGAAGCTACTGCAAAGGCGCACCTGTCAAACCACGCTATCTGTCATTTATACAACTGTACATTTTAAACTCTGTTCTTTCATGTAAAACTCAATAAAAAACTTTTAAAGAGAAAAAAATTACTGACTAACAATGATAACATCATCATCAAGGCAGCGGACAAAGGGTCTATCTAGCAGAGGCACATCACTTACTTTCAGATTCCAACACTTATGTTAGATTAAAGAATGATCCCCTGTCCATATTCACCTCAGAAGCAGAGCAACTCCTGAACTGGGCTCATTCAGAGGGTGTTTTGAGTAAAAGTAAATTAGCTTTTTTTCTCAGATCTTTTTACAGTGTGCCTTATTTTACCACATTCCAAAGGTGCACAAGGATCTAAAAAACCCTCCTGGATGTCCTTTTATAGCCTCCATGGTGAGTCTAACCTCCCCCTTTTGTCTATACGTGGATCATTTCCTGCAGCCTATAGCCCAAGCCTGCTTACATCAGTGATGGGACCCACCTTTTGCAACTTCTACAGCCCTACAGTTGGGAATCTTCCTATCTGTGGGCTTGCCTCAATGTATGTTCGCTATACACCTCAATACCACACAAGGTGGGCTTGATGGCTATAGCACAATTTTTGGCAGAAGACATGTCGCATAATTCCAGTCAGGCAGAGTTTATTTTCCGGGCAATAAGATTCTGCCTGGGGCATAACTATTTCCAGTTTGATGGTGATTATTACCTACAACACCAAGATACGGCTATGGGGTGAATTTTGCCCCCCAGTTATGCCAATATAACCATGGGGCTATGGGAGACCAGGTGCACTTGGAACAACAACCCCTTTGCTGCACACCAGGTCTTCTATGGCCGTTATATAGATGATGTCATCATCATCTGGGATGGCCCTAAAGACTCCTTCTTGCAGTTTGTAACCTTTTGTAAATCTAAAATCTTTGGACTGTCTTTTACTTCTGTGATTGATTCACAGTCTTTGTGCTTTTTGGATTTGGAGTCATTCCATTCCAAATCCCGAATTGCTGCAAAAAATTATACTAAGCCTATTACTGGAAATTCTTTTTTACATTACACTAACTGCCATCACCCCAGATGGGTCCGCAATGTCCCAAAAAGTCAGTTCCACTGATTAAGGAGAAACTGTACTAGATTAGAGGATTATTTAACACAATGTGAGGTTCTCAAGAAGAAATTCCTGGACAAGGGTTATCCCCCTGATCTGGTGAATGAAGCTGCATGCCATTACTCGATAGAAGAATTACCTGTTTCCAAGAAGGAGACTCAGGGACCAACCATGAGATTCATCACCCAATATCACAATCATCACCGTCGAATAGAAAATGTTTTAAAAAAACATTGGTCCATTCTTACTCAGGATCTCCATTTAGCATCATCCCTTCCGGAGGTACCTAAGTTTGCTTATAGGATATTAAGAAATGTAAAAAGCAAAATTGCCCCAAGTACAACTAAATCCTCTGTAAAATCAACTTCATTAAAACAACTTACTCTCATATCATTAGTTGCCATGTACCGTTGCAAAAAAATTCTGTGCTTAACTTGCGCACATGTCCCTCATGGTGAAAAATTATTTTCTTTTGGTGATAATACATATCCTTTAAAAACCTTCTACAACTGTTCGACCATTTACGTTGTGTACTGCCTGACCTGCCCCTGCGGCCTGTACTATGTCGGTAAGACTATCAGGACCCTTAGAGCCAGGTTAGGTGAACACCGTAGGTCAGTGACAGAGGGACAAAACTCAGCATTCCCCTTTTACAAATGTCACTCACAGTCTGCGGAGGGTCTCCAGGTATGGGTTCTTGAGTCTATTCCAGACAAGTTCTCCCCCCCTGGCTGAGTAAATCTGTAGACTCTGTAGTCAAGAGACATTTTGGATATTCACTTTAAATTCTTTAGCTCCCATGGGTTTAAATGAGGAAACAGAAATAAATACTCTTATTTAAAGTAATCATTTGCAAAATACATATACATGCTATGCACGCTGGTTGAGATATGTATGGCACGATGTGCAGGTGTGTATGCATGTATGCATATATGGACATATTCCATCCATTATATTCCGTATTTTATACACAACAATATAATTTATTACAGAATTTATGGGACTTCACGTCTATAGTGGAATGGTAAGTACGCAGTTCCACTATGGAGCATGAGAAAAACATATAACAGGTTTGGGGTTGAAAAAGTATATGGTGAGACATATCATTTTATTATTTTATTACTTTAGAGAGAAATATAATTCTCCTAAAGAAATGAATTCCCTATTATACATAATAACAATATATATACTTAATCTTCATTATTATTAATTTTGCAAACACTTTTAAGGTTGTGATGAGTTCTTGTCAATAATGACACACTTTGTTTTATAATTTCCCCATATGCCCCTTGATGTGTAGGTGAGTTTACATATATACACGGGGAATCCCGTGTGTTTTTGTGTACCCTAGAGGTGTCTGATACACTATGTATCCTATGATATACATTTTTGGTATGTGACTATATATCCTAGGGGTGTCAGATATACTATATATTATACACATTTTTAGCACCTAATTGCATAATCTAATCGTTTTTACTCGTTTTACTCGGTTTTACTTGTAATTATTAATTACTCTTATGTTCACTGACAGACGCAGCTCTTATTATGACACATGGGGTTTTGCTCATATCACTAGGAGTAGACTAGGCAAAAATAAAACAAAAGCATAGGTTGGCCCCTCCCAGGGGGCCATCCTCACCTTAGCATATAATCCCCCTGCACTGCATAGCACATCAGTTTTTATTGCCTTGTGCAAGGAGTAGACCTGGTTCCCTATGGGATCTGCGGTCTCCTGAAGGTTTTTCTGATGAAGACTGCTATCAAGAAGCCGGCTGGCGGTATAGAGGATATCTAGAATCCAAAAACTTTCCCCAGTCCTGCCAACGTCTATGCGAGCTACCCTTAGAGGGGGCACGCCGCATAGGGCCCGTTCCGTGCGGGCGGCCAGTGGCTAATCCCACTAGAACCCAGTGACTGGTTCTGTTCCTGTCCAGGGGCCTGACCAGCAGCATGCCTCTCCATGGGGATAAGTCTGCTCTGGGTGGCTACCCGCTGCGCCCGTCGGATCGGTGAGTGGATCCCTCTTCCGCCTTAGGGCGTGGAGAGTGGGCACCTGGGCAGCTTCTAAGGTAGCCGGCTGGTGGGGGCCTATTAGTGGGGACGCATCTGGGGTGGTCATCTCTCCTTCCCCCCTCCCCCCACTCCCCTTCCCCCCCACAGTACCGCACCCCGCACTGACCATTTGGAGTCTGCATTTGGCGGTTCGCCGCCATTCGGTGTGGATCACCGTTCGTTCGTCCTCTGACCACGCCATTTTGCCGTAAGCTGCCATTGTTTGCTAGCCCATGCGGTTTTCAGCCTGTCCTCTGGCGGCCTCCAGTGGTCGTTCTCGGTATTACAGGAAGTGATAAAAACAGAAGAAGCACTTCCGTTTTTGCTTGGACAATGTGGCTGACAGGCAGCGGTGCAGGCTCTTGAAGTGCAGTGGATTTTTGGCATTGCTCATTCCGGTCACAGTGCTGAGACATTTAAAACAGCAAGTATAGCTGGCTCTCCCTGGGTGCTGGTAGCGGTGGGTGCAATGCTCTCGGGTCTCCCTGGCTGATTGGTGGGGTAGAGGTGGTGGTCACACAGTGGGGGTGCCGAAAGTCTGGGGATGTCAGAGGCCGGCAGTGCTATGGCAGGGGTACCTGCGGAGCAACAATCCACCCTGGGAACCTTGGTGTCCTTGGAACAGCTGAGGGCGGTATTTGGGGAGTTCTTTCCCTGGGCGGGGGACCCGATTCCGGGGGGCTCCAAAAAACGCCGGCCCCCCGTTATTCTTCGGGGGAGGATTCGGAATCAGAGAGCGCCTCGGTGGTCACGGGAACCCCTTGGACCTGTCAGAGGGTGAACTGATACCCTCAGACGGCAAAGGTGGTCAAGAGGCTCCGTTTTCGCGCGACAAAGTGATAGTGGCCGCTTTGATCACTGATATTCACGACTCCATGCGACTTGACCAAGCAGGGGAGTCGCTTGAGTCTGCATATATTTGTGGATCACTTAAGCCCTCTAGGGCCCCTAGGGCCTACCCTTATGATCAGGTGTTTGAACAGGCAGTGTTCAAGGAATGGCTATGGCCGCAAAATTCCTTTGCTTTACCCAAAAGCTTTGCTGTTCGCTACCCCTTTGAGGATAGCTTTACTAAGAGATGGGCTTCCCCAGCAGTGGACCCACCGGTGGCCCATCCCTTGGAGGGGTCTCTGTCTTTTAAAGAGATGGCTGATCGCCGCATGGAAGCAATGTCTAAGGCACTGTTCTTGTTAGCTGGGTCAGCCATGCGGCCAGCTCTGGTGGCTGCTATGGCGGCGCAATCTCTTCACGAGCATTCTGCCACACTACACACTGGTTTAACTTGTGAGTGTGCACAGGCTGAGGTGCAACGTGCACAACACTTGGAAGAACGTCTCCGCTACATATGCGATGCGGCCTTGGACCTGCTTCCCATACTGTCAAAAATGTCTGTTTTTGCAATTGTTATCAGGTGGGTGCTGTGGCTCCGCTCTTGGTCGGGCGACCAGGCTTCGAAGACAGCTCTTACAGATCTTCCCTTTCAGGGAGGGCGTCTGTTTGGCCCACAGTTGGATGAAATCATTAAGGATTTCACGGGAGGAAAGAGTACTATCCTTCCAGAGCCAAAAGGGATTTTCGCCGTAGGCAGGGCCCTGTTTCTTCAGGTCAGAAGAAGTTTTCGTGCACCCGGCTCAGCGGGTAAGGGCTTCAAGTCCAGTAAGGCTTCCGTTGGGTCCAGTAAAAGGCCCTGGCAACATAAGTCTGCAAAAACGAAGGATAAGTCAACCTCTGCATGATGGGTTGCCCCGCCCGACTCACGGGTGGGGGGCCGGTTGCTAGGGTTCGCAGACAGATGGGCTGGCCGCATCACCGATGGGTGGGTGCTAGAGGTGGTGTCCTCCGGGTACAGGATAGAGTTCATCTCTCTACCCCCAGAAAGGTTCTTCCCTTCGAACTTAAAACTCCCTCAGGGGCGTCGGGTGGTGCTTCTGGGCACCGTTCGGGCGCTTGCCGAACAGGGGGTGATAGTACCGGTACCCACGGTGGAAAGGTTTCACGGGTTTTACTCAAACCTCTTTGTGGTGCGGGGGTCAGGCCAGTTCTGGACCTGAAGGCACTAAACTGCTGTAAAAACAAAGATTCAGGATGGAATCCATCCGCTCGTTCGTGGCCACCCTGCACCAAGGGGAATTCATGGCGTCCCTGGATATCAGGGACGCGTATCTCCACGTTCCAGTTTGTCACAGTCACCAGCGTTTTCTACGCTTCCCAGTGGGAGATCTGCATTACCAGTTTGTGGCACTTCCCTTCGGGCTGGCTTCATCTCCCCGCATGTTCACCAAAGTGGTGGCCCCCATGCTGGCACTGTTGAGACAGAGAGTTATCGCAGTGGTGGTGTACTTCGACAGATGGACTCCTGAGAGCAGAGTCAGCTGCGGCTCTGGAGGAGAATGTGATAATCACGGTGTCCACGTTAAAAGAATTTGGTTGGCTGATCAACCTGCAGAAGTCATCGTTGACTCCATCCTACCGGTTGGAATACCTGGGTCTGATTCTGGACACGGTGCAGGCAAGGGTGTTTTTAACGCCGAACAAGCTCCTGACATTACAGGCAGCAGTGCGAACCCTGTTATCACGCCAGTGATCCTCCTTACGGTTCTGTATGCGAGTGTTGGGGATCATGGTGTCAGCTTTAGAAGCGATACCTTGCGCCCAGAGTCACACTCGGCTCCTGCAGAAGGCAATTTTGTCGCAATGGGACAAATCTCCCCTATCCCTGGACAGACTGATCAGGTTGGATCATCAGTCCTGAGGATCCTTGGTTTGGTGGATTCGGGCTCCAGCCCTAAAATTGGGAAAATGTTTTCTCCCCCTCAATTGGTCGATTATAACGACGGATGCCAGCCTGTCGGGCTGGGGAGAGGTAATGGGGCAGTTCTCTGCTCAGGGTCGTTGGTCAGTTCAGGAAGCTTGCCTTCCGATAAATATACTGGAACTGAGAGCGATCAGGTTTTGTCTGTCCCGTTGGTCAGCGAGGCTGTGAGGCCTCCCTGTCCGGGTTCAGTCAGACAATGCCACGGCTGTGGCATATGTGAACCATCAGGGCGGAACGAGAAGCTCGGCAGCAGCCGCGGAGGCAGCTCTGATCCTTCGGTGGGCAGAACTTCACGTGCCAGCTCTCTCTGCAATCTACATTCCAGGCATGGAAAACTGGCAGATGGAGTTTCTCAGCCGCCGTAGTCTGGATCAGGGGGAGTGGTCCCTACATCCAGAAGTGTTCCGCCAGATTTGCCTTAAGTGGGGCACACCAGAGGTGGACCTCATGGCCTCCAGGTTCAATCACAAGGTACAGACCTTTGTGTGCAGAACAAGAGATCCGTTGGCGGTCGCCTCGGACGCACTGGTAGCACCCTGGGGTCGGTATCGGCTACTGTACATCTTTCCTCCTCTAAAGCTTCTACCGTGGGTTCTGTGCAGGATAGAAGCAGAGGGAATCCCGACAATCCTGGTAGCTCCGGATTGGCCTCGGCGTCCTTGGTACGCCGACGTGGTGAAGTTGGTGACAGATGTTCCGTGGCCTCTTCCGCTTCGCGGAGACCTACTCTCTCAGGGGCCCATCTTGCATCCTGCTTTACCCTCGCTGGCTTTGACGGCTTGGCTATTGAGTCCCAGGTGCTGAGGGATAGGGGTGTCTTGGACTCCGTGATCCCTACTATGATTGAAGCACGTAAGGGTACTTCACGTAAGATTTATCATAGGACCTGGAAGGCCTATATTGCCTGGTGTGAGGCAGGGGGTTGGAATATAGTGTCCAGAGTACTGACTTTTTTACAGCAAGGACTGGACAAGAACCTGGCCTTAAGTATGCTTAAGGGTGAGATTTCGGCCCTGGCGGTTCTTTTTCAATGGCCCTTGGCGTCACATTCATTGATCCGTATATTTATACAGGGTGTACGTCATGTGGCTCCTCGGATACGGTCGCCTCTGGCACCGTGGGATTTGAATCTGGTGCTTTCTGTGCTGCAGAAGCCACCATATGAAAAGATCAGGGATATTCCCTTGCGACTGTTGTCTCAGAAAGTGACCTTACTAGTGCCTGTTACATCCGCTAGGCGGGTGTCTGAGTTGGCAGCATTATCCTGCAAGTCACCTTACTTAGTCCTGCATAAGTACAAAGCGGTTTTGCGACCTTCCCCTTCGTTTCTTCCGAAGGTGGTTTCTTCTTTTCATTTGAATGAGGATATTGTTCTTCTCTCATTGTGCCCGCACCCGTCGCATCCCAAGGAATTTGAACTGCATTCGTTGGATGTAGTGAGGGCTTTGCGGGTGTATTTGATTTCTACAGCTTCTTTTCGGAAGTCTGATTCTTTATTTGTGCTGACGGAAGGGTCGCGCAAAGGCATGACGGCCTCGTCAGCTACCATTTCTCATTGGATCAGGAAGACCGTGACTCATGCATATGAGGTTTGGGGCAAGGTTCCCCCCATTTCCAGTCACGGCTCATTCCACCAGGGCAGTTAGTACTTCCTGGGCGTTTAGACACCAGGCTTCGGTGTCTCAGGTGTGCAAAGCGGCTACTTGGGCCTCAGTGCACATGTTTACTAAGTTTTACAAAATTGATGTTTCAGCATCTTCGGATGCTGCCTTTGGCCGCAAAGTATTACAAGCGGCAGTGTAGGTGCGGATGGCGCCTTTTTTGTTGGGTACAGTTGTTATAGTTTGCCCACCCCTCTGTGGAGTTCACTGACAGACGCAGCACCCACCCCTCTGTGGAGTTTGTACGGCTTGTTACGAACTGATGTGCTATGCAGTGCAGGGGGATTATATGCTAAGGTGAGGACGGCCCCCTGGGAGGGGCCAACCTATGCTTTTGTTTTATTTTTGCCTAGTCTACTCCTAGTGATATGAGCATAACCCCCATGTGTCATAAGAAGAGCTGCGTCTGTCAGTGAACTCAGAGAAAAGGATTTTCTTGAAGGATGTGGTATAGCTTATAATTTTCCCTGAAAGGCTTTCCCTGTGTCCCAAAAGAGGTGGGGATTATCCGTGTGTGTGGCGTTAGTAGAGGAGAATTCCTCCCATGCAGTGACCAGGTAAGACTGGAAATCTGTGTTATTATGGAGATACGAGGGGAAGCGCCATAGGCGGAGGTTTGGCTGGGATAGTGAGTCATTAAACGTGATTTCGATAGGGGCATGATCCGAAATTGCTCTTTCGTGAATTGTGGAGTCAGTCGCAAGAGGGATTAGGTCATTTGAACAGAAAAAATAGTCTATTCTAGTGAATACCCTGTGGGGATTAGAGTAAAAAGTGTATTCTCTTTCTAGTGGGTGGAACAATCGCCATATGTCTGTCATATGGATTGATTCCATGGTGTCAGCTAAAGGAGAGAGTTTCTGTCGAGGTTGGGTTGCTGGACTGCCTTTAGGGTGCTATCTGTCAGCGACCAGATCCATGACGGAGTTGAAATCACCCCCCCCACCAAATGAGGGGTGTGGGGTGACCTCAAAAGGTCAGAGGCAAGTTGGTTAAAGAAAGAGGACCCAGGATTGTTGGGAGCATAAATGTTTGTTATTAGAATTTCCTTATCTCCTAGGCAAATATGGGCTGTGACACAGCGGCCCTGATCGTCCGTTGTGGTAGTAAGGACTCGGCAGGGAAGGTTTTTTGAATTAGGATGATGACTCCTGCTTTGCGGCCCACCGCCTCGGAGCCAAGTACCGAGCCTACCCAAAGTTTTTGGAGTCTATGAAAATCTGATTTTGGCAAGTGCATTTCCTGTAATAGGGCGATATCAGTTTTCAGCCGTTTGAGGTGTCTCAACACCTTGAGCCGCTTGATAGGGGACCTAAGTCCCTTAACATTCCATGATGTTATTTTCATGGGGGTTTTGTGGGGGGTGGGATGTGGTGGATAGTTAGGGCTATATACGGCAGGTTAGTCACCAAAGAGGACATTGTGAGAGTATACATCCAGTGTGTAAGGGTGTGTGTGTCGCAGGGTGCATGAAGTAGTTGCAGGGGGTGACAGGGGGATGTGGGTAGAAGAGAGTAGGTGGTTGCTAATACAGTAATAGCAAGCAGGTTTAGATATGGAATTATACATTCATTTGAGGAAGGAAACTTCGCTTTTTTCCACATAGGATCACAGAGAGAGGACAGCTACCCATCTGCGGTCACATGCTGATGCGACAGTGCCATAGGCCCAGACCGGTGGAATAGAGTGCCAGTAGCTAATAGGAGGAGGGAAGATTGTGGCGATGGGAGCTGGCAGGGGGGTGATACTCATGTTGGAGACAGAGCAGAATAACCGGTTGAAACTTCAAACTATATCAACAAGTGACAATAACTGGGATCAAGAGATAGAATAAACAGCAACGAGGACGAGGTACTACCTGGGCCGCTGGGGGTCCCCGATAAGGGGGGTGGCATTTCAAAATGGCAGTGAAGTTGTCAAGAATCGACACATGTCCGGTATTTACCGTGTCTAGGATCATCTAGGACGGAGCTGGTAGGTAAGTCAGCTGGGGAGACTTGAAGAAATTAATCCAGAGGGTTTGAGGCGTTTTGGAGAGTCCTTGCGGGGGCTCCATTGTTCCAATGATCTAGGTATCGAGGTGGCTTTGGAAGCAGGATTAATCCTAGGATCAGAGTGAAGGGAACGAAGATATTTTTCAGCTTCTTTAGGGTCCTGAAAGGAAAGCTGTTCTCCTGTTGTGGATTTGAGGCTCAGGATAGCGGGGAATGCTAGAGTAAATTTTATCTGATGCTGGTAGAGAGCCGAGCAGATTTGCTGAAAAGATTTTCTCTTTTTGGAGACTTCTATGGAGTAGTCGGCGAATATCAAGATTTTGACTTTGTCGATTTGCAAGGATTTTCCTTGTCTGTATTTGCTCAGAATGTCCACTTTGTCTGCGTAGTTTAAGTACTTTGCAATAATTGTGCGTGGGGACTTTTTTTCAGCTGAGAAGACCCCTATGCGGTGGGCTCTTTCTACCGTGCATGGCCTCTGTAGTCCTAAGGCTTCAGGGATACGGCTGGCGCAGAAGTCCATGATGGCAGAGGGTTGGAGGGATTCGGGTACCCCTACGAACCTCAAATTGCTCCTCCTGGATCTGTTTTCCAATTCCTCCAATTTTTGTAGAACGTACTGATTTGTCTTGTCTTGTGCCTGTTCCGCGGCTTGTGCCTGGTAGAGCTCATCCTCAATGTTGGAGATTCTGTGCTCAACCTCATTGAGCCGTGAGGCGTGCTCTTTCAGCTCCTTTTTGATCAGGAGCATTCCTGTGTTAACAGCCTGCTCCACTGTGGCAGTTATAGTAGGAGCCAGGATTTCTGTCACAGCCTGTGCAATCTTTCTGTACTCTTCGGTGTCCCTGGAGCCGGGTGAAGGAGAGGTCACTGATACCGCCATGCCGGTAACGAACGTTCCGTCGGCAGCGAGCGTTCCATCGTTGGAAAGAGCACCTTCGTTCGTGCGGCCGGGGAGCGAGGCCGCATCCCCGGCCTCGATTTGCGGAGTACCCGGCGGTGCTCGCGGGCTGACTTTTTCCAAGAAGCGGTCCATTTGAGGCAGGTGTTGGAGGTATCTGCTGGGCTTTCTTGAGTCTTAGAAGATAGACTGAGGGGTCTGGGCAGGTTTTTTTAGGCTGAATTCGTGACCGGGAGCGGGAGCTGTGCAGGAGACCCTCTACTCCATGCGGCGCCGGAACCGGAAGAGAAAAGGATTTTACAGTAAGTTATAATAAATCCCTTTTTTTTATATGCCTTTAATGCCTTTCATTATTGAATGTACTTCTGCTAGTTTTTATCAATACAATTTGGGTTATGTATGTAGATGATTCTTTGGTCGGGCCAGGAAAAGCAGCGCTGTATGAGAAGGCTGCCCCGCCATTGGCCATATTCGGACCCAGCCCACCCCTCTTGGCTGCCTATAACAGCGATCCTTGCTCCATCCTGATCAGGGTCTGAGGAAAATGCGCAGATGCGTTGAAACGCGTCACCCCATTGGCCGATACGAAAGCTGACGTCATTTCTGGATCCTCTGGACTTCCGGCACTCGTGCGTTCCACGGCTGCACCCACGCCAGTATAGCAGATTGTAGACGGCCGGCCAGTTCCATCCACTCCTTCTCATCCACTTGGATGTGACCTCCAGATCCTTATGGAAACTGCCAAGGAGAAGTGACAGCCTTCCGATCCTAGATTTCTATGTACATGCCTGTTTCTTAATATCCTATGTGAGTTCCATTTGGCTTTCTTTTAATAAACTTTTATTCTTGGCATACTGCACTTAGGTCTGGCGCACCTTGTTCTGTTTACTCTTGTTTGAAACCTAAACTAATCTTTCAATTGTTATCGAATTATGAGAAAAGGTTCACTACAAGTTTCTAACATGGTAGTATAGAGGGAAGGGGAAATTTTCCTCTTTCCTCTTCTTTCTCCCTTTTTTTTTAGATATGAGATGTGTATTGTATCAAAACTCTTTTTTGTCTTTTTTTTTTTTTTGTTAAATTCCTTTTGTGTATGTTATATAAAATGATGAAATTAAATAGAGATTAAAACAAAAAATATTTATGGGCGTACCAGAAATGTAGGTGCTGTCAGGCACAGTAAATAGTTTTATAGACATAACGTAGCCATCTGATCTTTATTCAGAGGCCAGTTGGAGAACAGTGGAAATGTAGAGTCTTGTAACTGCATTCATGATATATTATAATAATGAAAGTATTTTAAATGAAAAAAAAAAAACAATAGATGGTATCAGTTAAAATGAGCAATTGTAAGGGCAAAGACATATAAATTAGATGTCTGTAAAATTAATGCTATATATTATTATGATAAAAGGTTTCAGTACATACATAACACATCTAACCTAATTTTATTATCTTTGTACTTTGAATGAATTGTTGTTCTTACACTGCTGTTACAGATGGAATTTACACGCTGACCACCGAAGATGGAGTGATCTACCAGACCTTCTGTTATATGACAACCAATGGTGGAGGTTAAACACTTGTGGCAAGTGTACACGAGAACAACATTAATGGGAAATGCACACTAGGAGATCGCTGTTCCAGCCAGCAGGAAAACAACCCCAATAATCCAGCAGGGGAAGGAAACTGGGCAAATTATGCCACATTTGGCTACCAGATGGTACAACCAGTGATGATTACAAGGTATTACAATGCATTTTGAGGAGATCATAGAATTAATATATTTAATTAAGCTCATGCTAAAATCTTAATATAAGATAAGTGAAGGGATTTTTGTAAATTCTTGCTTTTTTGTGGTTGGAGGTCTATGCATATTATTACTGTGTTTGCAGCAGATTCCAAAATAATCTCCTATGATCTGAAGAAGACCTTGTAAAATTACATGTTCATATGGAGTCTCTCAACCATAAATGATAAAATTCCCTCCCAGATTGTAAGCTCTGACGAGCAGGGCCCTCTGATTCCACCTGTATTAAATTGTATTGTAACTGTACTGCCTGCCCTCATGTCCTAAAGCCTTGTGCAAACTGTTGGCACTGAATAAATACTGTATTATAATAATAATAATAAAAAAATATAAAGCAAAATTGGCAAAAAACTTCACTCTGACTCATATAGACCCGATAGCTTTGAAAATCAATTGTCAGATTTGGGGGAAGGTTTTACAATGCCTTCTCTTAACTAATATTAGATAATGTCTGAAATTTTTTTTAAAAAACGTGTTTTAAAATCCAGGATATAATGATATTACTGCCAAAGATCTGATGTTCTCAATAACACACCTTTGTCTCTGTGGAAGAATTCATCTCTTTTAAGATATCTTACAGACAACAGTTTCTTTACTCATGAGGGTGGTAACTTCTTCCGACTTTACAAGGTCAATAGTTTGTGGAATATAGGAGGCTGCTATTGTTTTTTTAAGTGGTGTAGCTGTCACAACAAAGGCATTTTCATTGAATTGAAAAGCTCTTTGAAAAACCTGAATACTTCCTATCGTCTCTAAATTTCATCTAATGGGTTGATTAAATAAAACAGGACAAGGAGCAAAGCTCTAACCCATAGTGCCAGTCAGAACTTATTCTAACCTAATATGGTTCAGTAAAGTGATATCTTACCGAGGGTTACTGCACTTTCATGCTTCAATTGGTTAATGATATAGACATGTGCAATTTGTTTCGTTCCAAATTAGTTTTTCTTCAAAATACAGAATTTTCGTTAATTCAGAAACATCTGAATAACGAAAAACGGTTTCACAAATTTTTCCCGAAAACAAACTTTTGAAACAGATGAAAATAAAAAAAACAGAAATCCGTAATTCGAAAATCCGAAAAAAAACTAAAACCCGAATTTCGAAAATCCGAATTCGAAAATCCAAAAATTCAAAAGAACGAAAATCCAAAAATAAGAACGAAAATTCGAAAATCCTACAGAACAAAAACCATTCACATAATTTCTATTATAATTACATTAACCACTTCAGCCCCGGAAGGATTGGCTGCTTTAGGACCGGAGCCCTTTTTGCGATTCGGCGCTGCGTCGCTTTAACTGACAATTGCGCGGTCGTGCGACGTTGTACCCAAACGAAATTTGCGTCCTTTTTTTCCCACAAACAGAGCTTTCTTTTGGTGGTATTTGATCCCCTCTGCGTCATTTCTGATCGCCGCTATAAACAAAAGAAGAGCGACAATTTTGCAAAAAAACCCAAATTTCTTACTTTTTGCTAAAATACAAATCCAAAAAAAAATATAAAAAAACATTTTTTTTCATCGGTTTTGGCCAATTTATATTCTTCCTCATATTTGCGATAAAAAAAATCGCAATCGGCGTTTATTGATTGGTTTGCGCAAAAGTGGTCGCGTTTACGGATGATGAGAATTAATTTTTGGGGTTTTTTTTTTTTTTTCATTTGCGCTGGTGAAAACGC
>BLSH010551941.1:18842-36526 GCA_018402905.1 Glandirana rugosa | reverse complement strand
TTTTCCCTATCCCCATTTATTTGTAGGGCACTTGCCCTAGTTTGAAGATGATTTTAGAACAGTTATATGGCTTCTACCGTTAATTAATACTTTTCAGACACAGTTTGAAGATGATCCACATTCACCTCCATTTTTGCTTTTTTTATGTTTTGATTTTTTTAAAAATATTTAACATTATTTCCCTGTCCCCATTTTTTTGTAGGGCACTTGCCCTACCCTTACCCCCATTTTACTTCCTTTTGCAGCCCTCTAGGGCTTTCCAGGACTTTGTTACAGCCATTTTTGTGCCTAAAAGTTTGGGTCCCCATTGATTTCAATGGGGTTCGTTGTCCGTGCGATCGTTCGGGTTCCGTCCGGACCCGGACCCGGACTTTGTCCCGAAGTTCGGACGGACCAGCAGAACCCGAACTTCCAGAGGTTCGCTCAACTCTAGTCAATGAGTTTCTAGACTTCTGACAGACCCTTGCATCTTTCATCCAGTGCTGCACTGACATTTCTGGATTCTGAGTCATGGGGAAAGCAAAATAATTGTCAAAGGATCTTGAACTGTATAAAACAGGAAAGGGATATAAAAAAATATAAGGAATTAAGAATGCCAATCAGTAGGGTTTAAACTTTAATCAAGAAGTGGAAAATGAGGGGTCCTGTTGAAACCTAACCACGGTTAGGTAGACCAACTAAAATTTCAGCCACCACTGCCAAGAAAATTGTTCGGGGTGCAAAGAAAATCCCACAAATAACTTCAGGTGAAATACAGGACTTTCTGAAAACATGTGGTGTGTCTGTTTCAAGATGCACAATAAAGAGGGACTGCATGGGCTGCATGGTTGAGTCACCAAAATAAAGCCATTACTACGCAAATACCACAAAATATCCTGCTTACAATACGCCAAACAGCACAGAGACGAGCCTCAAACCTTCTGGCACAAAGTCATTTGGAGTGATGAGACCAAAATTGAGGTCAGGAGCCGGTATTAACCGGTTCCTGACCGGCTTGAGTATATCTACTGCTGCACTGTCTATAAACGGTGGCTCGCGCTTGCGCACTCTGCAGGAGTGTGCCCGCGGCTCGGGCGGACCCGATGTCCTGGCAGAGAGAAAGAACGGGGAACCGCCGATGTAAACACGGCGGTTCCCCGCACGGTCAGTGGGCATTTAAAAGATCTACTGATCCCTGTCACTGGGATCAGTTAGATCTCTTATGCCCATGGTAGCCCAGCCCCCTCAAGTTAGAACACAGTTAACCCCTAGATCTCCCCCTGCAGGTTAACCCCTTCACTGCCAATGACATTTACACAGTAAATATCAGTGGATATTTAAATTTCTGATCGCTGTATAAATATCATTGGTCCCAAAAAAGTGTCAAAAATGTCCGACATGTCTACCCCAATATCACAGTCCTGATAAAAATCGCAGATCGCTGCCATTACCAGTAACAAAAAAAAATGTAAAAACACCAGAAATTAATTTTCATGGTTTGTAAACGTGGCAACTTTTGCACAAACCAATCAATAAACGCAGATTGTGATTTTCTTTTACCAAAAATATGAGGAATAATATAAATTGACCAAAATCCGATGAACAAATTTGTTTTTTATATATTTTTTTTGGATTTGTATTTTAGCAAAAAGTAAGAAATATTGTTTTTTTTTTTTTTTGCAAAATTGTTGCTCTTTTTTTGTTTATAGCGGTGATCAGAAATGACTCAGAGGGGATCAAATACCACCAAAAGAAAGCTCTATTTGTGGAAAAAAAGGACGCAAACTTTTTTTGGGTGCAACATCGTACGACCGCGCAAATGTCAGTTAAAGCGACGCAGTGCTGAATCGCAAAAAGTGCTCTGGTCCTAACATGGTAAATCTTTCCGGGGGTGAAGTGGTTAAGAACTGGGGTATGTAAACTTTTGATCAGGGTAATTTGGGTAGTTTCTGTTGTCATTATGATTTAAAAAGAGTAAACACAGTTGATTGATAATAAATGGCTTCAGCCAAACACTAACCATGAGTGAAAGAAAAGTTTTTGTGTTATCATTCATATTCTCTGGAAAATGGCCAAGAAATCATAAATTCTGCCAGGGTATGTAAACTTATGAGCACAACTGTACATCCAAATCAACATAGGAATGGCTTCACCAGAAGAAGATTAAAGTTTTGGAATGGCCCAGCCAGAGCCCTGACCTGAATCCAATTGAAAATCTGTGGGGTGATCTGAAGAGGGCTGTGCCCAGGAAATGCCCTTACAATCTGACAGATTTGGGGTGTTTTTGCAAAGAAGAGTGGGCCAATATTGCCAAGTCAAGGGGTGCCATGCTGATAGACTCATACCCAAAAAGACTGAGTGCTGTAATAAAATCAAAAGGTGCTTCAACAAAGTATTAGTTTAAGGGTGTGCACTTATGCAACCATGTTATTTTAGTTTTTTTATTTTTACTTCCCTCCACCTAAAAGATTTCAGTTTGTTGTTCAACTGAGTTGTACAGTTTACAGATCACATTAAGGCTGGATTCACACCATTGCGGTGCGAATCCCAGCTCTGTTGCCGGTGAGAAGGACAGGAGCTGCTGCTCAGCGGCTCCTGTCTGTTCTCACAGCACATCAGCAGTGAGGAGGGGGAAAGATACCCGTTCAATGCGGAACACATCTCCGAATTAGATGCATTCCCATTGAACAAAATGGGGCTGGAATTCGCACCGCACTGCACAGAAAACACTCACGTTTTCTGTGCAATGTAGAGTGTCAATGCTCCATACATATGTGAACTGGACACGTTGAAAACAATATGTTTTCAAGTGTCCTGCGAATGGGATGCAGTGTAAGCTGCATTCAGTTTGCATAGGTGTGAACCCTGCCTTAAGGTGGAAAAAGTTCTGAAATGATTTATCTTTGTCTCATTTTTTTACACAGAAACCTGACATATTAACAGGGGTGTGTAGACTTTTTATATCCACTGTAAATCTTTGGGGTTCGTTTGCTGGAGGCAAACAAGCTGTTCACTTTGCAAAGGTAATTTTCCCCAGAGCTTAGTGAATGGGGTGAATCTCCACTTCCATCATCCAGTCGTGTGCAAGGAAAATACTGTTTTTTTGTAAAATGTTCCTAGCATGTCATTGGGTATTCTTTAGAGTGAATTTTCACCACAATCATAAAGCTAAGGGAAAATGACCTTGCAAAAAATGAACAGTCTATTTGCCTTTGGTAAATTAACCCCTTTGTGTTGTACAACATTTTATATTTTATTGTTTCTGAGTGAGGCTGCAATAGGCTTCTAGAGGGAGCAATGCTTAGACTACTAAACACTTTTGCCTGCATTATTGCAGTTTAGATCCATTCAGAGATGAGGACACCAGAAACAACAAGGATTTATCTGCCTGCTGCAGAACATGTGTGCTAATAGGGAATTGTGGCATGATTTCTGCAAAATTGATTGCACTATGGTTGCCAAAATTTCGAGAAGCAGAAAATCTCAGTTTGGCTCATTGATCTGCTTAGGTGAAATTTGCTTAATTAAGAAAATTGCCTACTTTTTTACTTTTCTTTGGTGTTGTTTTGGCATATTTAGGGTATATTTAGGGTTTGTTAAATCTTCTTATTTTATTTTTTTTACTGTCTTTTTTTTGTGAACAAAAGGTAAAATAATGTGGTTAACATTGATCTCCAGATTTAATTTAAAGTGGTTCTAAACACTAACCCTCGGTTCACATCTGTGCGTGTGGCTGTGGGTGCAGGAATCTCAGCAATTCCCTTACCAGCAACCGCCCGCAGTGAAGACGCATTGCTCGTCTGAATCGCTCGGGGCTGCCATTGATTGTGAATGGCACCCCCACACATGTAGAATCGCAGTGCGTGTGCGGGAACCGAAGGGAAATCACATGGTCAAAAAGGCCCTGCGGGCCGCATTTTTGAAAAGGCGCATGCACATTTTTTTTGCAGAAATGCAGGCACGGAAGCCCATTCACATTGAATGGGCTGCCGTGCTCGCGCAAATGCGGTACACAAAAACGCTAAGGTGTGAACCTAGCATTAAAGTTTTATACCTTAATGCATTGTCTGTGGCCAAACACATGGCCAAACCAGGTGTGTCTGTGCGTGTCTATGGACACACACAACAGACTCAGTAGTGGCTTACTATGGGGGCAGGCATAGAAGAGCAAAGAGCACCAGCAGGGGACCCCAGAAGAGGAGGATTGGGACCCCTTGGTGCAATAACATTGTAAAGAGCTAGTAAATATAAACCTCTTTATTATTTTTTTTAAATAAAAAAGAACTTATCAATCACTTTAAGTTTAAATAGTTTGTTTGGACCAATCTAGTTCAAACTAACTATTAACTTTTCTAACAGTTGCAGTGGCTGTGTGCTCTGTATAAACTGTGCGTAGCCTCAGCTACATATAGTATGCAGCGCTGTGTGTCGGCAGTGGGAAAAGAACTTCCCTTCCCACTCCCAGAACAAAACTAAAATAGGGCTGAGCACTGCTTAGCTGTTCACAGAGCGCTTTGTATTCCATGATTGAATACAAGGCTTCCTCTGACTGTTTGAGATGGAGAGGCAGGCTGATGATGTCACAAACTCTACCTCAGCTAATCAGAGGAAGCTTTGAGCAGTGCTCAGTCCAAATCAATTTTTTTTTATTTAAAGTTAAATGAAACTTAGAGATCAACTTTAATGAGGGGCATTTATTTGTCACAAGCACATTTCTAGGCTAGTTGATAAGGGTTTCCTAGCCCACAGGGGCCATTTAAATCTAATTACACCCTGAAAGCCACACACTATTTTGCCTTCCCTATTGACTTTAATGTGTTTCACCAAAATTTCACAAACATTTTATAGAAATATCCCAATTTTCATCCCTGTGTGCTTGTAAGAACTTGGTATATAATACAAGTATGTATATCTCCATTGCACCAAGGTGTTCTGTATGGACTTGGTAGACCATGTCCCTAGTGGGTTTAAAACCTTTTATGCTAGACCAGCAGTTCCTAATCTGAGGTATGCATACCCCTAGAGTAAATACCAGGACTATTAGGGGTATATGATGAGCAATGGAGGACAGTGACATCATTCACTCACATGAGTCACACTGTGAGCACCGGCATTATCAATGGAGTGAAAAGTTAATACTGAAGTGGGAGAAAGCAGGGAGGTTGTGCTCTTTCCCCCTCATGCCCGAGCACTTGTGTTACTAGGGCTACTGACAGGGGTATGCGAATTGGGTGCACTGCTCCGCTGCGTGACGGCTTCCCTAGGAAGCCTAGAGTAGATCACTGATGAGAAACACACTTTGCCCTTACTGTATCTGGTTATCTAAGAGTGGTATAGCCCAAGGCTGAAGCTAAGTGCAAAGATCAGTGTGGTGACTGTTCAACTGGGGTGATGGTCCTTTCTGGTGATAGACTTTGCCTGGGCACTATTGCTATGTATTAGTGGAATGTATGAGGCACTACTGGATACAATCTGCCTTTTAGTTATACAAAGCAAACAGGTTTTCATTGTACACCATTACAACCTTCTAGCTGCCAACCTTCTAACGATCAATGACATCATCAATTGATAGGGAAGATGTCAGTTGCCTGCATATCATCCTTGTTTGACCCTTCATTGCCTCTCTCCATCGGGTTTGGGGCCTCATTAGCTAAGTGATGGTGAAAAACTAAGGAAGAAGAAAAACACTGGAATACTAGTCAGCACCAGTTTGCAAAAGTGTATTTGCTTTGGAAGAATAAATCACCTTAACGTTGGGTGATTTTTTAATGTTGATTGATGTTGCTGCATTATGTAAAACTATAAGAATAGTTTTTATATTTTAGAATGGGGTGCCTCAAGATTGTTCATAATTTTGGAGGGTGCCTTGACTGAAAAAAGATTGAGAAAAACTGTGCTACGCAATGCTCTGTACCTTGTTCATTCCTTTCTCCTGACCTCTGCACTCTGTGCTTTATGTACTCTTGGCTCCTGTACCCTGTGCATTACTTACTCCTGACCCCTGCACTTTGTGCTTTATGTACTCTTGTCTCCTGTACTCTGTGCATTACTCTTCCTGACCCCTGAAATTTGTGCTTTATGTACTCTTGTCTGCTGTACTCCGTGCATTACTTACTCCTGACCTCTGCACTCCGTGCTTCATGCATGCTGGACTCAAAGCAGAGTAGACTCTATGATTTTGTTTAACCATACCCCATTAAGCCCCTCCCAATTTTGTCACAGCTACTCTGTATCCCTGCCTCCTATGCTGCCTACTGCCCTACCCCCACTGAGGGGTATATTTTATGGAACTGAACTGCCAAGGGGTATGCAACTTAAAAACATTTTGGAACCACTGTGCTAGACTAATAAGAGCTTAGCTCACCATATCTGATTTGGAATCTGAAAAGGGAGTTAGGAGCATCCCCTTCTACCCTTACTATTTGTACTCATTCCTTAGGTCTAATTTCTATCTATATCTGATTTGGAGTTCTTTTTTTCTTTAACAAAGAAACAAACCTGCAATTTATAACGGACTGTTCACTGGTTGGTTGGTAACCTTTAGCATCAATTACTAGTTTAAAATGCATCTTGTTATCTAAAACCAGTGGTAGACAAAACTTAATTTATTTAGTGGCACCACATTACTGCAATTCTTTAGGCTTCTCTTTTCATTGTTAATATTTTGTTATCGTGGGCAGAGGATGTAATAATAATTACCAGCAAATGACCCTGCTGTGCATTGCTGTAAGGAATTCTATGGCTCGAAACTAAAGTTCTAAAATTTTTTTTTTTTGTAGTGCTCTATCTCTCACAAAAAAACAAACAAAATGTTTTAGTCAGAAAAGGGGAAATCAGTACAGAATCTTGCTGATAGATATGCAGAAGTCGTATTCCCGAATCCTATGTACAGTGTTATAACATACTGTATATTAAGTCCAAATGCACAAATATTCAGAGGATGCAGATCACTGCCGACACTCAGAACATTCCTTGTACTTAGAAAGTGTAATTACACTCAAGAATAAAAAATGTAATATATTGCAGCTTACAATTCTTTACATTTAGTGGCATTAATCGTCTTTCTTCAGGCTAAGAACATTTTTAGAAAAGTACAGAAAGTATCTGTGGATCTACAACCTTGGCCAAACATTTTGAGAACGACATAAATATTAATTTTCACAAAGTCTGCTGCTTCAGTGTTTTTAGATCTTTTTGTCAGATGTTACTATGATATACTGAAGTATAATTACAAACATTTCATAAGTGTCAAAGGTTTTTATTGACAATTATGTTAAGTTAATGCAGAGTCAATATTTGCAGTGTTCACCCTTCTTTTTCAAGACCTCTGCATTTCACCCTGACATGCTGTCAATCAACTTCTCGGCCACATTCTGACTGATGGCAGCCCATTCTTGCATAAGCAATGCTTGCAGTTTGTCAGAATTTGTGTTAGTGTGTGTGTTCGTGTGATTGTTGGGGGGGGGGGGGGAGATGGGGGTTGTTCGCTCACCTCTTGAGGATTGACCACAAGTTCTCAATGGGATTAAGTTCTGGGAAGTTTCCTGGCCATGGATCCAAAATGTTGATGTTTTGTTCCCCGAGCCACTTAGATATCAGTTTTGCCTTATGGCAAGGTGCTCCATGATGCTGGAAAAGGCATTGTTCCTCACTAGAGTTGAGCGAACCCGGACTATAAAGTACCGGGCTTTAGGGTGTCCGTGCCCCAAACCCGATCCCAGACATTTCAAAAAAAGTCCGGGATCGGGTTCGGTATACGGGTATTTTTTGGTGCCTGTTGAATAGCTGCAGGGCAGCCAATCAACAAGCGTTTCACTCGTTTGCCCTTAGAAGCCATCACAGCCATGCTTACTAATGGCATGGCTGTGATTGGCCAGTGCATCATGTGACCCAGCCTCTATATGAGCCACATGATGTCACATTGTCTTGTACTGGAGTAGGGAAAGGTTCATGGCGCTGCTGTGAGGGAGAGATTAGCGTTCTAATATCATCTCATCCTGCATTAGGGACAGGTTCCTGGCGGTGCTGTAAGGGAAAGATTAGCATCCTAAAATCATCTGATACTGGAATAGGGACAGGTTCCTGCTACTGTGAGGGAAAGATTAGTGTTCTAATATCAGCTCGTACTGTATTAGGTACAGGTTACTGGCGCTGTGAGGGAAAGATTAGCATTCTAATATCATCTCATACTGCATTAGGTACAGGTTCCTGGCACTGTGAGGGAAAGATTAGCATTCTAATATCAGCTCATACTGCATTAGGTACAGGTTCCTGGTGCTGTGAGGGAAAGATTAGCGTTCTAATATCATCTCATACTGCATTAGGTACAGGTTCCTGGTGCTGTGAGGGAAAGATTAGCGTGCTCATATCAGCTCATACTGCATTAGGGACAGGTTCCTGTTGGTGCTGTAAGGGGCAGATTATCATTCTAAAATCATCTCATACTGCAGTAGGGACAGGTTCCTGTCGGTGCTGTGAGGGACAGATTATCGTTCTAAAATAATCACATACTGCAGTAGGGACAGGTTCCTGTCGGTGCTGTGAGGGACAGATTATCATTCGAAAATCATCTCATACTGCAGTAGGGACAGGTTCCTGTCAGTGCTGTGAGGGACAGATTATCATTCTAAAATCATCTCATACTGGAGTAGGGACAGGTTCCTGTCGGTGCTGTGAGGGACAGCTTATCGTTCTAAAATCATCTCATACTGCAGTAGGGACAGGTTCCTGTCGGTGCTGTGAGGGACAGATTATTGTTCTAAAATCATCTCATACTGGTGTAGGGAGAGTTTCCTGTCGGTGCTGTGAAGGACAGATTATCATTCTAAAACCATCTCATAATGCAGTAGGGACAGGTTCCTGGCGGTGCTGTGAGGGACCGATTATTGTTCTAAAATCATCTCATACTGGTGTAGGGAAAGGTTCCTGTCAGTGCTGTGAGGGACAGATTATCGTTCAAAAATCAGCTCATACTGCAGTAGGGACAGGTTGCTGTCGGTGCTGTGAGGGACAGATTATCATTCTAAAATCATCTCATCCTGCATTAGGGACAGGTTCCTGGTGGTGCTGTGAGGGAAAGGTTAGCTTTCTAAAATCATCCGATACTGGAGTAGGGACAGGTTCCTGGTGCTGTGAGGGAAAGATTAACTGTCTAATATCATCTCATACTGTATTAGGTACAGGTTCCTGGTGCTGTGAGGGAAAGATTAGCGTTCTAATATCAGCTCATACTGCATTAGCGACAGGTTCCTGTCGATGCTGTGAGGGACAGATTATCGTTCTAAAATCATCTCATATGGTAGTAGGGAGAGGTTCCTGGCAGTGCTGTGAGGGACAGATTATCGTTCTAAAATCATCTCATACTGCAGTAGGGACAGGTTTCTGTCGGTGCTGTGAGGGACAGATTATCGTTCTAAAATCATCTCATACTGGAGTAGGGACAGGTTTCTGGCGGTGCTGGGAGGGACAGATTATCGTTCTAAAATCATCTTATACTGCAGTAGGGAGAGGTTCCTGTTGGTGCTGTGAGGAACAGATTATCGTTATAAAATCATCTCATACTGCATTAGGGACAGGTTCCTGTCATTGCTGTGAGGGACAGATTATTGTTCTAAAATCATCTCATACTGGTGTAGGGAGAGGTTCCTGTCGGTGCTGTGAGGGACGGATTAGCATTCTAAAATCATCTCATACTTCAGTAGGGACAGGTTCCTGTCGGTGTTGTGAGGGACAGATTATCGTTGTAAAATCATCTCATACTGCAGTAGGGAGAGGTTGCTGTCGGTGCTGTGAGGGACAGATTATCATTCTAAAATCATCTCATCCTGCATTAGGGACAGGTTCCTGGTGGTGCTGTGAGGGAAAGGTTAGCTTTCTAAAATCATCTGATACTGGAGTAGGGACAGGTTCCTGGTGCTGTGAGGGAAAGATTAGCATTCTAATATCAGCTCATACTGCATTAGGTACAGGTTCCTGGCACTTTGAGGGAAAGATTAGCCTTCTAATATCAGCTCATACTGCATTAGGTACAGGTTCCTGGTGCTGTGAGGGAAAGATTAACTGTCTAATATCATCTCATACTGTATTAGGTACAGGTTCCTGGTGCTGTGAGGGACAGATTATCGTTCTAAAATCATCTCATACTGTAGTAGGGAGAGGTTCCTGGCAGTGCTGTGAGGGACAGATTATCTTTCTAAAATCATCTCATACTGCAGTAGGGACAGGTTTCTGTCGGTGCTGTGAGGGACAGATTATCGTTCTAAAATCATTTCATACTGCAGTAGGGACAGGTTTCTGTCGGTGCTGTGAGGGACAGATTATCGTTCTAAAATCATCTCATACTGGAGTAGGGACAGGTTTCTGGCGGTGCTGGGAGGGACAGATTATCGTTCTAAAATCATCTTATACTGCAGTAGGGAGAGGTTCCTGTTGGTGCTGTGAGGAACAGATTATCGTTATAAAATCATCTCATACTGCATTAGGGACAGGTTCCTGTCGTTGCTGTGAGGGACAGATTATTTTTCTAAAATCATCTCATACTGGTGTAGGGAGAGGTTCCTGTCGGGGCTGTGGGGGACGGATTAGCATTCTAAAATCATCTCATACTTCAGTAGGGACAGGTTCCTGTCGGTGTTTTGTTAGGGACAGATTATCGTTGTAAAATCATCTCATACTGCAGTAGGGAGAGGTTCCTGTCGGTGCTGTGAGGGACAGATTATCGTTCTAAAATCATCTCATACTGCAGTAGGGACAGGCTCCTGTGGGTGCTGTGAGGGACAGATTATTGTTCTAAAATCATCTCATACTGGTGTAGGGAGAGGTTCCTGTCGGTGCTTTGAGGGACAGATTATCATTCTGAAATCATCTCATACTGCAATAGGGACAGGTTCCTGTCGGTGTTGTGAGGGACAGATTATTGTTCTAAAATCATCTCATACTGCAGTAGGGAGAGGTTACTGTCGGTGCTGTGAGGGAATGATTATCATTCTAAAATCATCTCATACAGCAGTAGAGACAGGTTCCTGTCAGTGCTGTGAGGGACAGGTTATTGTTCTAAAATCATCTCATACTGCAGTAGGGACAGGTTCCTGTCGGTGCTGTGAGGGACAGATTATCGTTCTAAAATCATCTCATACTGCAGTAGGGACAGGCTCCTGTCGGTGCTGAGAGGGACAGATTATTGTTCTAAAATCATCTCATACTGGTGTAGGGAGAGTTTCCTGTCGGTGCTGTGAGGGACAGATTATCGTTCTAAAATCATCTCATACTGCAGTAGGGACAGGTTCCTGTCGGTGCTGTGAGGGACAGATTATTGTTCTAAAATCATCACATACTGGTGTAGGGAGAGTTTCCTGTCGGTGCTATGAGGTGCAGATTATCGTTTTAAAATCATCTCATCCTGCATTAGGGACAGGTTCCTGGCGGTGCTGTGAGGGAAAGATTAGTGTTCTAAAATCATCTGATACTGGAGAAGTGACAGGTTCCAAGTGCTGTGAGGGAAAGATTAACGTTCTAATATCAGAGCATACTGCATTACGTACAGTTTACTGGCACTGTGAGGGAAAGTTTATCGTTCTAATGTCAGCTCATACTGTTTTAGGTTCAGGTTCTTGGCGCTGTGAGGGAAAGATTAGCGTTCTAATATCAGCTCATACTGCATTAGATACAGGTTCCTGGCGCTGTGAGGGAAAGATTAGCGTTCTAATATCAGCTCATATAGCATTGGGTAAAGGTTCCTGGCGCTGTGAGGGAAAGATTAGCGTTCTAATACCAGCTCATACTGCATTAGGTACAGGTTCCTGGTGCTGTGAGGGAAAGATCAGCGTTCTAATATCATCTCATACTGCATTAGGTACAGGTTCCTGGTGCTGTGAGGGAAAGATTAGCTTTCTAATATCATCTCATACTGCAGTAGGGACAGGTTCCTGTTGGTGCTGTGAGGGACAGATTATCATTCTAAAATCATCTCATACTGCAGTAGGGACAGGTTCCTGTCGGTGCTGTGAGGGACAGATTAGCATTCTAAAATCATTTCATACTGCAGTAGTGACAGGTTCCTGTCGGTGCTGTGAGGGACAGATTATCATTCTAAAATCATCTCATACTGCAGTAGGGACAGGTTCCTGTCGGTGCTGTGAGGGACAGATTATGGTTCTAAAATCATCTCATACTGCAGTAGGGAGAGGTTCCTGTCGGTGCTGTGAGGGACAGATTATCGTTCTAAAATCATCTCATACTGCAGCAGGGAGAGGTTCCTGTCAGTGCTGTGAGGGACAGATTATCGTTCTAAAATCATCTCATACTGCAGTAGGGACAGGTTCCTGTCGGTGCTGTAAAGGACAGATTATCGTATTAAAATCATCTCATACTGCAGTAGGGACAGGTTCCTGTCTGTGCTGTGAGGGACAGATTAGCGTTCTAAAATCATCTCATACTGGTGTAGGGAGAGGTTCCTGTCGGTGCTGTGAGGAACAGATTATCGTTCTAAAATCATCCTTTACTGCAGTAGGGACAGGTTCCTGTCAGTGATGTTAGGGACAGATTATCGTTCTAAAATCATCTCATACTGGAGTAGGGAGAGGTTCCTGTCGGTGCTGTGATGGACAGATTATCGTTCTAAAATCATCTCATACTGGAGCAGGGAGAGGTTCCTGTCGGTGCTGTGAGGGAGAGATTATCATTCTAAAATCATCTCATACTGCAGTAGGGACAGGTTCCTGTCGGTGCTGTGATAGACAGATTATTGCTCTAAAATCATTTCATACTGCAGTAGAGACAGGTTCCTGTCAGTGCTGTGAGGGACGGATTAGCATTCTAAAATCATCTCATACTGGAGTAGGGACAGGTTACTGTTGGTGCTGTGAGAGACAGATTATCATTCTAAAATCATCTCATACTGCAGTAGGGACAGGTTCCTGTCGTTGCTGTGAGGGACAGATTAATGTTCTAAAATCATCTCATACTGCAGTAGGGACATGTTCCTGTCGGTCCTGTCGTTGCTGTGAGGGACAGATTAATGTTCTAAAATCATGTCATACTGCAGTAGGGACAGGTTCCTGTCGGTGCTGTGAGGGACAGATTAGCATTCTAAAATCATCTCATACTGCAGTAGGGACAGGTTCCTGTCGGTGCTGTGATGGACAGATTATCGTTCTAAAATCATCTCATACTGCAGCAGGGAGAGGTTCCTGTCAGTGCTGTGAGGGACAGATTATCGTTCTAAAATCATCTCATACTGCAGTAGGGACAGGTTCCTGTCGGTGCTGTAAAGGACAGATTATCGTATTAAAATCATCTCATACTGCAGTAGGGACAGGTTCCTGTCTGTGCTGTGAGGGACAGATTAGCGTTCTAAAATCATCTCATACTGGTGTAGGGAGAGGTTCCTGTCGGTGCTGTAAAGGACAGATTATCGTTCTAAAATCATCTCATACTGCATTAGGGACAGGTTCCTGGCGGTGCTGTGAGGGAAAGATTAGCGTTCTAAAATCATCTGATACTGGAGTAGGGACAGGTCCCTGCTGCTGGTGTGAGCGGTGCATTTCTTGCACAAAAACAAAAAGTGCGTCTACGTTGCTGTTTTTTTTAAAAAAAAGAATAATAACCTATTATTCTTTTTTTTTTAGTATTAATAAATAGTACTAAATAATACATTTGCATCTTGCTGTGCATTTCTTGTGCAAAAATAAAAAGTGTGTTTTCATTGCTGGTTTAAAAAATATATATATATAATCTAAATACTACATTTGTGGCCAGCGGTGCATTTCTTGCACAAAAATAAAAAGTGCATCTACATTGCTGGTTTAAAAAAAAAAAGAATAATAATGTATTATTCTTTTTTTTTATTATTAATAAATAGTGCTACATAGTACATTTGCGTCCAGAATGAGGAGAGCATCAAATAAGGGGCTTGGTCGTGGTGCTGCTGGTGTTGGTGGTGTTGGTGAAGTTCCTGTTGCAAGGAGAGGCGCTCAACGAATGGTGAGGCCAGAACAAGTACAGTCGATAGTAGATTGGGTGGCTGACAATGCCTCCAGTTCCTTCACATTGTCTCCCTCCCGGTCCCTTGATGAAAGCTCAGAGTTGGCACCTGAACCCCATGGCCATCTGTCTTTCACCTCAGCCCCTTGTAAATCAGCCAAGCAGTCTGAGCCCCAAGTCATGCAGCAGTCTCTTAAACTTTTTGATGACTCTGCTGGTGTGCTTTCCGTGGGCCATCCACATAGCCCTGCCCCAGAAGTGGAAGACATTGAGTGCACCGATGCCCAACCACTTCTGTTTCAAGATGAGGACATGGAAACACCACCGCAGCACGTCTCTGAGGATGACGAAACACAGGTGCCAACTGCTGCGGCTTTCCACAGTGTGCAGACTGACAAGTAGGTCAGTGGCGAAAGGTGGGTGGAAGATGATGTGGAGGATGATGAGGTCCTAGACCCCACATGGAATGAAGGTCATGCGAGTGACGTGTGCAGTTTGGAGGAAGAGGTGGTGGTCGCACAGAGGCACCAGCACAGCAAAATGAGGAGGACGATGATGATGAGGAGGAACCACACAGCAGGGTGGCACCCAACGCAGCTCATGGGCATCACTGGAGCGTGGTTGGGGGGGATACGGAGGACACACATGATACTCCTCCCATAGAGGACAGCTTGTCTTTGCCTCTGGGCAGCCTGGCACACATGAGTGACTACATGCTGCAGTGCCTGCTCAACGACAGCCGAGTTGCCCACATTTTAACTTGTTCTGATTACTGGGTGGCCATCCTGCTGGATCCCCGTTACAAGGACAACGTGCCGTCCTTAGTTCCCTCACTGGAGCGTGATTGGAAGATGCGCAACTACAAGCGCATGCTGGTAGACGTGCTGCTGAGGGCATTCCCAAATGACACCAGGGGCTCAGTGGAAGCACAAGGCGAAGGCAGAGGAGGAGGAGGAAGATGTTGCCAATGCAGCTGTGGCACTGCCAGCACCTCAGAAGGCAGGGTTAGCATGGCCGAAACAACAAACACCACCACCAGCTGATAGGCAATGTCTTAGCAGGAGGCAGCATTTCAGCAAAATGGTGGAACAGTAAGCAGAATAGACCGGCCTCACAATATGTCTTAATATTTTGGCAGCTACCCCAATTAGAAAAAAAAACAAACAAACAAAAAACAGTGTTGGCTACCTCCTCCACCGCCACTTCCTCCTAAGGTCACCGCCTCCTCAACCTCTAGGCTCCTACTCCACATCCACCTCCTCCTCCTCCAATTTTTATTTTTTTATGTGATTTTAAGTTATTTCCCTATCCACATTTGTTTGCAGGGCACTTGTCCTACTCTTACCCCCATTTTGCAGCCCTCTAGCCCTTTCCAGGACTTTTTTAGAGCCTTTTTTGTGCCAAAAAGTTCGGGTCACCATTGACTTCATTGGGGTTCGGGGTCCAGGGTCAAGTTCGGGTCAAGTTCGTGCCGAACTTGAACTTTTTTGCGAAGTTCGGCCGAACCCGTCGAACCCGAACATCCAGGTGTCCGCTCAACTCTATTCCTCACCAAACTGTTCTTGGATAGTTGGGAGAAGTTGCTCTCGGAGGATGGTTTTGTACCATTCTTTATCCATGGCTGTGTTCTTAGTCAAAATTGTGAGTGAGCCCACTTCTTTGGCTGAGAAGCAACTCCACACGTAAATGGTCTCAGGATGCTTTGCTGTTGACATGACGCAGGACTGATGGTAGCGATTTCCTTTTCTTCCCTGGACAAGGTTTTGTTTGGATGCCCCAATCAATCAGAAAGGGGATTCATCAGAGAAAATGGCTTTACCACAGTCCTCAGCAGTCCAATCCCTGTACCTTTTGCAGAATATGAATGTTTTGGACCTCGTAAAGTAGATGCTACTAGTCATAAAGATAACTCTCTCAATCTCTGTTTTCCCACTCTTGCAATTCATTAAGGCGGAGCGTTGAGTCCTTTTTTAACTTTTATTGCAGAACAGATAGGAAGTATAAAGAAAGAGTAGAGTAAAACTGCAGGAAGAAAGAAATGAGGTACAATGAATACATGCATACATGCAATGACATATTACAATGACATGTGCAATCAATACATGGCAAATTACATGTAACTACTTACAATGGATGCCGGGTTAAGGATACTGCCAGGAAAACACCTTGCTAGGCAGAGGATGGCAGCGGATTGAAACAGGATCCGTCCATACATGTGCACACTCTTAGAATGGCTGCTAACCCTTGAACTAAACTGCAATGCATTGTGGGATGAATACATTAACAAAATGTTGGTATTGGGAATGCATACCAAAAACAGTCACAAGGTTGCAGCATAAGACAAGCTAAACATTAACAGAATGCAAGCTGAATTTGCCAGAAAGCATGAAACTCCCTGTCTGGTGTCCTACGGATACCACACATATCAACCTGCTGAAGGGAGCAAAACAATCAGTTCACAGACAGGTCGAAGAAAAAGCTTAGGTCCGTCTTGTCTGATGACCTTAACCTGGGCTTTGCGAACTCTCCCATCTTCACTTGGGAATACCTGGGTTATAATACCCAAAGGCCACTCATTTCTCCTGGACTGAGAGTCTTTCGTCAGGACAACTGTTCCAGGTTCCAGGTTGGGTTTGCTGTCTTGCCATTTGTTCCTTGTTTGTAGGTTGGAAAGATATTGTTTCTTCCATTTTCTCCAGAAGATGTCTGCCAACGCTTGCACGCGTCGCCACTGACATTTGTGCTGTAGTTACCACGACCTTCTGAGTAAGCAAAGTGGAAGGGGTGAGCAAGAAAGGGTCTCCCGGATCGTTGGGTACAGACGTCAGAGGTCTGGCATTCATTATGGCAGCTACTTCGGCCATTAGGGTGGTCAATGTCTCATGTGTGAGCTTTGAGGTTCCTGATTGCAGGAACATTGCATCCAGAATTCTTCTGGCTATGCCAATCATGCGCTCCCAAGCACCTCCCATATGGGAAGAGTGTGGAGGATTAAATGTCCCCTTACAACCCTGTTCTGACAGGTTCCTCTCTATACGTTGAGTGTTAAGGGTAGATGGGATGTTCAACTCTTTGCAGGCTCCAACGAAGTTGGTACCTCTATCAGATCGTATGTGCTTTGCAGGGCCTCTGATTGAGGTAAAACGTCTGAGAGCATTTATGAAGCTGGATGTGTCTAAGGACTCGATGACTTCTATGTGTACAGCCCTGATACACATGCAGGTGAGATGATGGTCCAGCGTTTGCTGTTAGCACTGCCGCCTCTAGTCTGTCGTGTGGTGACAGCCCAGGGACCAAACACATTGAGGCCGACATTAGTGAATGGGGGTTCTGTACTGAGTCTGTCAGCGGGCAAGTTAGCCATTTTCTGAGTTTGGAACATACCACGAAGCTTCCGACAAGTGATACATTTGAACTTGGTAAAAGTTTACATAGTGAACAGCCTTCGAAGCACCATACAAGGTTTGAGTCTTTTACCGATTGAACGGGCGACTGTCTGAGTCATGTCTTGGGGGTAAGTGATTACAGCCGGAGTTACACAAACCAGGGACCCGACAGTGGTGTGCTGTCTGATCTCCGCCGTCACGATTGTCGTTTGCGACCTGGTAGTAGAGTGGACGTACACATAGTCCCGACATGTGTATCTTCAGTAGCTCAGGAATCTGTGTAGGTCGAAGTATTTACGAGAGTCTGCAAAATGGAGTTAGTCTCCGGGACGTTTCGTG
>BLSH010551910.1:137306-150303 GCA_018402905.1 Glandirana rugosa | reverse complement strand
GGGGAGATCTCTATGTGCATAGATGGGGAGATCTCTATGTGCATGGATAGGGAGATCTCTATGTGTGTGGATGGGGAGATCTCTATGTGCGTGGATGGGGAGATCTCTATGTGCGTGGATGGGGAGATCTCTATGTGCATAGATGGGGAGATCTCTATGTGAATGGATGGGGAGATCTCTATGTGCGTGGATGGGGAGATCTCTATGTGCATGGATGGGGAGATCTCTATGTGCATGGATGGGGAGATCTCTATTTATGGGGTTTCATATAATCTATAGGAGATCTGTATAACGGAAGGACATCTGATTACATCAATCATCTCACAATGACTATACACATTCCTGTTGACTTCTCCCTATATTTATTCTTCCAGGGATGAGTCCCCAGGGAGTCAGCTGGTCACAAACAAGTTCCATGTGGATTGGGATTCGGTGCTGATAAACTCGGATAATGTGATCGTGGGGCGATTCGATGGGCGAGGGAGCGGATTCCAGGGGCTGAAGATCCTACAGGAGGTGCACCGTGGACTTGGATCTGTGGAAGTAAAGGACCACATAGCTGCTGTAGAGTGAGAATTGTTACATCTCTTTGCTCTTTGTGTGATGGCTCTTCCAGGCTGTAGGCACTGTATGGGGGAGGACATAGGGGGGCATACTGTAGATGATGGGCATTGTATGGGGTAGGGCATAGGGAAGACCAGGAAGCAGATTCCAGGGGCTAAAGATCCTGCAGAAGGTGCACTGTAGGTGATGGGCCCTGTATGGGGGAGGACATAGGGAGGGGAGACTGTAGGTGATGGGCACTGTATTGGGGAGGACATAGGGTGGGCACACTAGATGATGGGCTCTATATGGGGGAGGACTTCGGGAGGGGACGCTGTAGGTGATGGGCACTTTATGGGGGAGGACATAGGGTGGGCACAATGTAGATGATGGTCACTGTATGAGGGAGGACATTGGGAGGGGACACTGTAGATGGTGGGCACTGTATGGGGGAGGACATAGGGAGTGGACACTGTAGGTGATGGGCACGGTTTGGGGGGGAAGGCTGAGTGTCATGGACCCCCGTACTCAAGAGTATGTCCGCCGTAAAAGCTTCCTTTGTCTGGTACCAGCACGATCCAAGGTCCCTTAGCCCACCCGGTCACTTGTGGAGACATCAGTGTAGGGTGAGGAGAAACATAAAACTGTTTATTCAAATACAGGTACAAAGAGATATACACTCAGGGGACAATCCCCCCTCCCTTTACATAATAATTTAGGGAGGGAAAAACAACATTCAATAACAAGAGACACACGGACGTATTCAAATTTCTTATCAGTAGACCGTCTTATCAGCAGGGAGGGCTGTTGGAGGAATTCCCCCCTCCCCTCTAGCATCTAATCCACATACACATATACATCACATAATAGGTTGCTCCAAAGGCAGACAGAGACAATAGAAAAACGGGATACAGCCACACCTCAAACGATCTAGTAAAAAGTCTACAACAGTTTATGAGACCAAGCTCATACAATATTCCAGCAGTTGGAAAGGTGGAAGTTATTTATCTTCATATATTTCTTGGGGGATATTGTTCAGAAATATTACTGCCCCAAGTGAAAGAACCCCTTCATTCTTTCATCACAAACCACACATATAGAACCCTGGATAACAGGGGTAACACTAAATGCTGAGTCCGGTGTGGTGGTACAGTGAGAGTCTGATTAGTGCAGATCAGACCGGGGTTCTCGGTCACCCTGTGCACCTAATAGACACAGGGTCACTTACACATAGGAGGGGCCAGGGGAGCTGGACAAGGAGTTTCCAGAGCTCTCTAAGGTAAGCTAGGTTCCACAAGCCCCCCCAAGTGACTACCATCACACATCTCCCCTTTCGGCAGAAGACTAACACAGAAGGAGACCCCAAACAGGTAGATTTCAAAGTTAGTCTGTAGTTCCAGTGCCCCAATGCCTATACCCACACAGTACCCCAAACAAATTGTCCCAAACAGAGCATTACTCACCTAGCCAACCTCTGCCTCTCTCGTAGAACATACCCACCCCTGGAGAAAAGTGTGGACTGGTCCTTCCCCCTGGAGTCCTTTCAGCTGCTGGAGAGAAGACAGGGTGAATGGGCTCACTCCGTCATGCTGTTGGGGATCTGGGCCGACTGCCCAGCATCTGTGGGGTATAAAGGTGGAGACTGAAGTCCCACACACTTTTACTAGGTGAAAACCCCCCAGTGTTTGCAGTACAAGGTTGACATACTCCTGTCCTAATGCTGGACCTTAATCTGCGGTTGTGTCAGTGGAGACCGAAGTCCCATCCACTACCACAAGAATTGCATCTTCTGTTAGTTAAAGCGGTAGTAAACCCATCCATTTAACAGTTTAAAAACCAGTTACATTTCCAACACGTGCCGGAAATGTAACACTCCTATTGGTTGTGCTCTAAACCAAACTGTCAAACCACCCAATGGCTGGTGTCATAGCTGATCACATGTGCAGTTGTAGATTAAACAGACGCCAAGATGGCAGCTTCCTTGGCTGAAAATGATAGGTAGGTTTACTACCACTTTAAGGACAGAGGTCAGCAGCACTCTGCCCTGTTGCTAGCTCTTCTGCTGGGTTGGTGTCAGTGGAGACCGCAGTTCCATCCACCGATATCGGCCCAAGCTGCAGTTGTGAGGTGCGGATTGCATTCTCTCCCCGGAGCTCCTGCGGAGTTGATTGTTGTGGGCAGAGGCCAATAGTGTTCTGCTCTGAAGCTCTTCTGCCGGAGGCTCACCGGGTTGTTCCTCCTGAGCAGAAAAGACAAATAAATCCCCAGTCTCTGTAACGGGTGTCTGAGGATAGAGGTTCACCATCTCCTGTCCGTAGAATGAAGATGTTACTGGTGCTGGGCAGAGGCTAGCAGAGCTCTGCCCTGTTGTTAGCACTTCACTTTGAGTTTCAGTGAATGTTACCTCCTTCAATGAAAAGTCAATTAAAGCGGTAGTAAACCCGTTGGCAAAAAAAAAATTTAAAAAAATCATGCAAGACAATAGCATAATGTGCTAGTATGCATCGCATACTAACATATTATGAAATACTTACCTTAGAACGAGGCCCCCGATGCCCGAGTCGGTCAGCGCTAAGGACGCTGACATGTTGGTCCTCTTCTTTCTTCCGGGTACGCGGCTCCGGCGCTGTGAGTGGCCGGAGCCGCGTGATGTTACTCTTTCCGGCAGCCAGCTCTGAGTTGCCGGATGTCAGCGGCTGCATGCAGGGTGAATATCTCCTAAACCATGCAGGTTTAGGAGATATTATTTTTACCTACAGGTAAGCCTTATTATAGGCCGCATTATAGGCTCACCTGTAGGTAAAAACAGCTTTGGGGGTTTACTACCGCTTTAAGTTTATACTTTCTGTGATCTGTGGCTGGGGAATGAGGATGGCTTCCTATTCTTCCAAGCCCTTGAACCGCAAATGGGAAGATGAGCCTGCTGCTCCATCCACCTTACCCTTATCCGGCTGCCGGGTGAACGTATTCCCCAATACAAGCTCATCCTGTGCAAAAACGGGTTCATCCAGATGAGTTCAAATTTGCTGCATCCGGCATAAGAGCTCCGCTTCCACAGCTGGAGGTGGAGGTGAGCAAAGCACTGTTACTCTGCCCCATTGCTGACACTTCAGCTGTGGTTTCAGGACTGTCTGCTGGTACTTCTGGAAAGTCCAAGGCAAAGGGAGCCCCACCCTGCTGATGAGCAGAATCTAGCAGCCATCTGTAGGCGATCTCCAGCCCCCATTCCTGAACAGCCAGGAACTCCAAATCTTCCTGTGCCCAGAACACTTCCAAGACATTCAGTCTTTGGTCTCTGTAATCAGTGATTTCCTCCAAATGCCACTCCAGATCTCTGCCAAAGTCAGGGTCCTTGGACAGCCTCCAGTACAACAGTCCCAGGCCGCTGTAGTCAAAGCCTTCCGTCGGGCTATCGTCTGCTGTCCACGGGCACACTTGGGCTACATACCAGCGGAGGGCTCTGTAGCTCTTGTCCAAGCACATCTCTGCCCGGATCAGCCTGCTTAACTCAGCTGTCCACTCCTTGTTTGGTTGTTCCCCCAATAACAGCACTCGCACTTCATACTGTGACCAGTACCTTACATGGATGGAGGGGAGAATTTTTCCCTGGTGGTGCTGCTCATGGGCTAGCGTTTCCTTCCAGAGTTGCCGGCGGACAGAATAATACCATCCCAGCAGGACCTGCACTGGCACTGGTCTGCTGTGCTGTATCCGCATCTCTCCCAACCTCTTTTCCGAATTTCTCTTCCATGGCGGCTGATATCTGTACCTCTCCTTTCCTGCTATCTGGACCTTGGATCCCAGTGGTGTTCACAGCAAGGAAGTACTATCCCACTGCTGCCACCAATGTCACGGACCCCATACTCAAGAAGATTATGTCTGCCTTAAAAGCTTCCTTTGTCTGGTACCAGCATGATCCAAGGTCCCTTTGCCCACCCAGTCACTTGTCAAGGCATCAGTGTAGAGTGAGGAGAAGCATAAAACTGTTTATTCATAAACCGGTACAAAGAGATATACACTCAGGGGACAATCCCCCCTCCCTTTGCATAATGACATAGGGCAGGGTAAATTACATTCAGTAACAAGAGACACACAGTTGTATTCAAACTTCTCATCAGTAGACCGTCTTATCAGCAGGGAGAGCTGTTGGAGGAATTCCCCCTCCCCTCCCGTCTAGCATCTAATACACATATACATCCCATAATAGTTTGCTCCCAAGGCAGACAGAAACAATAGAACAATGGGATACAGCCACACCTTCAACGATCTAGTAAAAAGTATACAACAGTTTATGAGACCAAACTCGTACAATATTCCAGCAGTTGGAAAGGTGGAAGTTATTTATCTTCATATATTTCTTGAGGGATATTGTTCAGAAATATTACTGCCCCAAGTGAAAGAACCCCTTCATTCTTTCATCACAAACCACACATATAGAACCCTGGATAACAGGGGTAACACTAAATGCTGAGTCCGGTGTGGTTGTACGGTGAGTCTGATTAGTGCAGATCACACTGGGGTTCTCGGTCACCCTGTGCCCCTAATAGACACAGGGTGACTTACACATAGCAGGGGGCAGGGGAGCTGGACAAGGAGTTTCCAGAGCTCTCTAAGGTAAGCTGGGTTCCACAAGCCCCCTGCCCAAAGTGACTCTCGTCACACCAAAGAAGGGCACACTGTAGGCGGTGGGCACTGTGTCAGGAGGACATAGGGAGGGCACACTGTAGGCGATGGGCACTGTATTGGGAGGACATAGGGTGGGCACGCTGTAGATGATGGGCACTGTATGGGGGAGGACATAGGGAGGGGACACTGTAGGTGATGGGCACTGTATGGGGGAGGACATAGGGAGGGCACACTGTAGGTGATGGGCACTGTATGCGGGAGGACATGGCGAGGGCACAATGTAGATGATTGGCACTGTATGGGGGAGGACCTAGGGAGGGCACACTGTAGGGGATGGGCACTGTATGGGGAAGGACATAGGGAGGGCACACTGTAGGTGATGGGCACTGTGTGGGGGAGGACATGGGGAGGGCACACTGTAGTCCTGTCTCCACCCTGTTAAGTTTTTGTGATGTGGCTTCTTCTGTATTTTGAATGTCTCCATTCATCTCCTCTAGTGTATGACGTGCAGGTCTGGGATCTGCGTCTGCATGTAGCCCAGGCTCTGCTCCTGCATATGGTCCAGGCTGTGCTCCTGCATGGGGTCCAGGCTCTGCTCCTGCATGCGGTCCAGGCTGTGCTCCTGCATGGGGTCCAGGCTGTGCTCCTGCATGGGGTCCAGGCTGTGCTCCTGCATGGGGTCCAGGCTGTGCTCCTGCATGGGGTCCAGGCTGTGCTCCTGCATGTGGTCCAGGCTCTGCTCCTGCATGCGGTCCAGGCTCTGCTCCTGCACGGGGTCCAGGCTCTGCTCCTGCATGTGGTCCAGGCTCTGTATAAGTCTTTCCCAGCACCCCAGCTGGTAATAGATTCTGTTTAGGATTTTTAATGGAGTGATTTATGATGGAGAATGAGCTTTGTGTGTCTGAATATTCAATGTATAGAGATTGTACTGCACTATTATCTCATGTATACATGTGCAACACTTAAATCTATCCCCCCATTTCCTGCATCTGTGTGTGTTACACCAGAACTGTTCCCCTAATGTCACACCCTCTGTGAGTGATATTCATCGTGTGTAACATTGTATCCCTTCCCCATCCCCTCTCCATATATGTGTAACATTATATCCCTTCCCCTCTCCATATATGTGTAACATTATATCCCTTCCCCTCTCCATATATGTGTAACATTATATCCCTTCCCCTCTCCATATATGTGTAACACAATAACCCTTCCCCATCCTCTCTCCATATATGTGTAACACAATAACCCTTCCCCATCCCCTCTCCATATATGTGTAACATTATATCCCTTCCCCATCCTCTCTCCATATATGTGTAACACAATAACCCTTCCCCATTCTCTCTCCATATATGTGTAACACAATAACCCTTCCCCATCCTCTCTCCATATATGTGTAACACAATAACCCGTCCCCATCCTCTCTCCATATATGTGTAACACAATAACCCTTCCCCATCCTCTCTCCATATATGTGTAACACAATAACCCTTCCCCACCCCCTCTCCATATATGTGTAACACAGTAACCCTTCCTCCATTATTTCCTCTTCTCTTCAGTCTTCAGGTTATAATTTTCTCTGTCATCTGGCAGGTGGGTGTTACGGAAGCCGTACATTGACCCCAACAGGCTCAGCATATTCGGGAAGGTAACTCACAATCTATGATAATTATAATAATGGACATGGGGGGTTGTCTGAGTGTTGGGGGAAATCTTAGCCATGTTATCTGACTCATAATGGAGAGGCCACAATGGGAACCCCCATTTCCCCGTCCCCTCCAGAGTCCCTCTATGATTTCCTTCTGCACATTCAGCTGAGGAGGACGAGGATTGCGCCTTCTCCGGTTTGGAGGACCTGCTGCTACTTGTGGTGTCTCCTTCTATTGACATCTCTCCCAGACTTTAGGATTCCATTTTGGCCCCGATTGATGACGTTTGCGTGTGTTTTGTCCTGGAGCAACCTACGTCAGCCATGCCAAGGTCACCAGCCGGGGGTCTATAGAGCCCCAGGCCCCCTCAAAACCTTTCTTGTACCCTTACAGCAAGGTATGGGCTAATCCTATACAAACCTTCATTATTGAGGAGGGGTTCCTAAAAATAAATGGACTATCCCTGTTGTGGATCCGCCCATCTCCTCTCCTAACAAGACTTTGGATCCTGGGGATAAACGGCTGCAAGCCCCTTCTAAAGCAGAGGAACCGGCGACATTTCCATCCAAGTGTGGCCATTGCTGATCCTCAGAATGCGATCTGCTGACTCAAAAGCCTGGAACTCCATTCCACCGTACATTCTGGGTACTTCAATTCATTGTAACAAGTCCAACCCTTAGTGAGGGTGCCCCCTACTATAAAAGTTGGGGGCATCTTCTGGCCTTTGCAACCATCTGATCACTGGACGTTTCTGAGATTTGGGTCCAGAATTTTGTATCCAGAGGCTGCATGCTGGAATTTCATTTTCTACCTTGATGTTCCCAAACTCACCCAACAGCCCCACAACAACTGGCGGACCTCCGCGCTCCTCTGGAGAAGTTCCCCTCACACAGTCCTGGTCTGGAGAGAGAGAGGTTCCAGGGTTTCTGTTCAAACCTGCTCACCATTCTCATGGAAAACCGTCCACCTAAGTCTGGATTTACCGGCCTGTGGCTGCTGAAGTCCAGGTCCTGAAGGAGGAGCTTCTCAAATTCAGTTATCAACTTTCCACAAAGATACCATCACCTGAAAGACATCTTTTTCTTGCTGTGAGCCCAGGATATTTCCTCCCGGACAATTCCCAATGGGATGAATCCTGTCTTCTCTCCAGTCTGGTCTGGATCAATATTCAGCCTTGAGTACCATCAAGGGTCAAATCTCAATCTTAGCGGTTCTTTTCAGAAACAGCTTGCCTCTCACTACTTGGTGTTCCTCAATTATGGGATCTCATCCTGGTTTTGTTGGTTCTTCAGAATGATTCTTTTGATCCTATTAGAGATCTTTCCCATCACTTCTGCAAGGTGAGTTTCCAAACTGGCGGCCTTAAAGTGGGTGTTGGTTGATTTTTACCTATAGGTGCAGGAAATATCTTCTCAATGTGCACTGTTTAGGAAATATTTACTTTACAAGCAGCCGGTGACGTCACCGTCACATGCGCTCTGAAGAGATGGCGCGCCCGTGTTGTTCTTTAGAGCTCCGTGCCATAAACAGGGACGTCATCACGGCTCGGCCATTCCAATCACAAACCAGAAGACTCGGTGAAGATGGAAGCACCTACAGTGAGGACGGTGTGCCGCGGGAGGGCTTCGGCACATTATGACTTAAACTGCCCGGGGCCCATTTTTTTTCTGTTGTTGCTGCGGTTTACTATCGCTTTAACTGTAAAGAAACGTTTCTGGTGCTGCACAAAGTTAGGTTGTATAAAGACCCAGAGCCTCTTTCGTTTCCAAAGTGGTTTCTCCCTTTCACCATAATGAGGACTTTCTACCATGCCGTCCTCTGGAACATCCTTCGGAGATTTCCCTCCATTGTTGTACACGCTGCTCGATCTTCCATACGACAGTCGGACTCCCTGGTTCCTCCTTCTCCTGTCAGCCAGTTTGTGCCTCTTGGGCTTTTCAGCATCAGACATTTTGGGGTGGATTTACTGAAGGCAAATAGGACGGAGCGCTCTGCAAGTGCAGTTGCTTCAGAGCTTAGTATATGAGGGGGAGCTCTGCTCAGCTCCATCATCCAATCATCTGCAAGCCAAAAATGTTGTGTTTTATTTTCCTTGCATGTGATTGGCTGTTTTTTGTAAAGTGAAGCATTGCCTCATCTACTAAGCTCTGGAGCAACGGCACTTGCAAGGTGCACAGTCTATTTGATTTTAGTAAATCCACCCCAATGTATTTCATATTTGTAAGGCTGCTGCCTGGTCTTCTGTTCACACGTTCAATAAATTTTACCAGTTGGACCTTCAGGCCTCATTTGAAGCTCTGGGGTGCGGAGTAAAATGCGAGGTAGATGTGGCCTGGTCGGAGTCCAGGCTGAGGTTGCCACTTCACTCATCTCTGTAGGACACTATGGATGAGGGGCACCCTTCTTTTCTTTAGGCCTCATTTGGTGCCAGCTTTGGTTATAAGGTTCTTCGGGTGGCTCTGTTGGCCCTGTAGGCTCTGTAGGCCCCCTTTGCTACCCTGTTGGTTTTCATAGGCTTGTTAGTTGTTCATTTGCTGTTATCCCCACCATTCAGTTGGACCATTTCTGGACGTCCCAATGTACCTTAAACCTCCTCCTGTGTCCTGTGATGTGACTAAGAAAATAGGATTTCTGACTTACCATAAAATTATTTTCTTGGAGAACATTATGGGACCCGGGCCCCTCCCGTTTTCTTATGATCCACTCCCTGTATTGCTTGCTACAAAACAGAGGCATGCTGGGAGTGGGAAGTGCTATACTGGGCTGCCCATCTCTTGCTTGCTGGTGCCCAATCTCTGGAAGGCAGCAGTATAAATCAATGTAGCTGAATACCCCTCCTGTGTCCTGTAGGGGACTCCTAGAAAAGGATTTTACGGTAAGTCATTTTTTTCTACCCGCTTTGTTACAATGGGATATTTTCTGATTTCTCTTTGAGCCATGTGGCTGCTGGAGGGTTTCTGTGAATGGATCTGGGGACTTTATTCTGTGTTACACGGGGGGTATGTTTGCATCATTGGTGGTAATGATGGTATTTACCTTGGCAGGGCTATGGAGGGTATATAGCGTCTATGATCCTAAAGGCCAACGAACGTCTCTTCAAATGTGGAGCTCTGGTTGCCCCGATCACTGACATGAGGTTATATGGTAGGTGAGATATAACGCACATAGAAAAGCACAATGACCGGAAACACACAGGACAGGGTGCCGCTACTCTGACTATAGTGCCATATATATGGCTGGGTATGGTTTCCGCCCCCATCCTGACATGAAGTTATATGGAAGGTGACGTATATATGGGTGGGTATGCTTTCCACCCCCATTGCTGACATGAAGCTTTATGGAAAGTGACATATATATGGCTGGGTATGCTGTTCGCCCCCATCACTGACATGAAGTTATATGGAAGGTGATATATATATGGCTGGGTATGGTTTCCGCCCCCATCCTGACATGAAGTTATATGGAAGGTGACATATATATGGGTGGGTATGCTTTCCACCCCCATTGCTGACATGAAGCTTTATGGAAGGTGACATATATATGGCTGGGTATGCTTTCCGCCCCCATCGCTGACATGAAGTTTTATGGAAGGTGACATATATATGGCTGGGTATGCTTTCTGCCCCCATCGCTGACATGAAGTTATATGGAAGGTGACATATATATATGGCTGGGTATCATTTCCGCCCCCATCGCTGACATGAAGTTATATGGAAGGTGACATATATATGTCTGGGTATCATTTCCGCCCCCATCGCTGACATGAAGTTATATGAAAGGTGACATATATATGGGTGGGTATGGTTTCTGCCCCCATCACTGACCTGAGGTTATATGGAAGATGAGATATAACACACATAGAAATCACACTGACCTTCTACACCTCACTACCAGAGTCAGCTCCGCTGTAAGCTGTACTTCCTGGACAGAAGACATGTGACTAGGCCAGACGATATTGTCTCTATCACTTTAACATTCTGTCCTTCTCTCACAGCGTCTGCTTTTTCTGAGCGATACCTGGGGATGCCGAGCACAGATGAGAACACCTATCAGGTAAAACACCTCACTGCTCTCTGCTTCCCACCCTACTCCACCCTTCTCTCATTCCATCCACCTTTCTTCTTACTGCTCCCTATAATGCCCCCCTCAGTGCACCCCACTCTTATTATGCCATGTGCCCTTCTGATTATCGCTGCCTCCTCTTCCTCCTCTTCTTTGTTCAGCTGTACATTTCTCTTGGCAGGCGTCCAGCGTGCTGCACAACATTCAGGGCTTCAAAGAGAAAAATATCTTATTGGTCCACGGCACGGCGGATGGTGAGTCACCCCGACACCTACATAGCCCCATCTTGGGGTTCAGCTGCCTCTCTACTAATTCACCCCCAAATATTGCATTGTGGCCTAGGACAGCAGATCGATATCTATTGCCCCCAGCTGGATGCCATCTATTCCCCCCTTGTATTGGTTGGTTATTTGACTGGGGGGAGGGGGCAGAGATGAGGCTGCAAATTGGGGGGACAATGCTGATGGGGAAATCCTTTAACCTGTTCAACCACCCTGACAGGAACCCCCAGACATGAAATCACCCTCCAGCTGCTATGTCTGAACCCCAGAAAATAAGACAGCCTACACCCTAAACTTGCCAGCAAGATAGTGTGACAACAGGGGGAGTAAAGACAGCGCTCTGCTGTCAGCTGAAGTGTAATATCCAAGCTAACTTACAGCTAAAAATGTAACCCCCATACAGGTATTGGAATATAAGGTACCAGAATACAGTAACCTCTAATCCTATACGGGTCTCACCTATCTCTTCATAGTGGCCTCTAATCCTATACAGGTCTCGTCTATCTCCTCATAGTGACCTCTAATCCTATACGGGTCTCGCCTATCTCTTCATAGTGACCTCTAATCCTATACGGGTCTCGCCTATCTCTTCATAGTGACCTCTAATCCTATACGGGTCTCGCCTATCTCCTCATAGTGACCTCTAATCCTATACGGGTCTCACCTATCTCTTCATAGTGACCTCTAATCCTATACGGGTCTCGCCTATCTCCTCATAGTGACTTCTAGTCCTATACGGGTCTCACCTATCTCCTCATAGTAGCCTCTAATCCTATATGGATCTCACCTATCTCCTCGTAGTGACCTCATATCCTATACGGGTCTCACCTATCTCCTTGTAGTGACCTCCAGTCTTATACGGGTCTCGCCTATCTCCTCATAGTGACTTCTAGTCCTATACGGGTCTCACCTATCTCCTCATAGTAGCCTCTAATCCTATATGGATCTCACCTATCTCCTCGTAGTGACCTCATATCCTATACGGGTCTCACCTATCTCCTTGTAGTGACCTCCAGTCTTATACGGGTCTCGCCTATCTCCTCATAGTGACTTCTAGTCCTATACGGGTCTCACCTATCTCCTCATAGTAGCCTCTAATCCTATATGGATCTCACCTATCTCCTCGTAGTGACCTCATATCCTATACGGGTCTCACCTATCTCCTTGTAGTGACCTCCAGTCTTATACGGGTCTCACCTATCTCCTCATAGTGACCTCTAGTCCTATACGGGTCTCACCTATCTCCTCATAGTGACCTCTAGTCCTATACGGGTCTCACCTATCTCCTCATAGTGACCTCTAGTCTTATACGGATCTCACCTATCTCCTCATAGTGACCTCTAGTCTTATACGGATCTCACCTATCTCCTTGTAGTGACCTCTAGTCCTATACGGGTCTCACCTATCTCCTCATAGTGACCTCTAGTCTTATACGGGTCTCACCTATCTCCTCATAGTGACCTCTAATCCTATACGGGTCTCACCTATCTCCTCATAGTGACCTCTAGTCCTATACGGGTCTCACCTATCTCCTCATAGTGACCTCTAGTCTTATACGGGTCTCACCTATCTCCTCATAGTGACCTCTAGTCTTATACGGATCTCACCTATCTCCTCATAGTGACCTCTAGTCTTATACGGATCTCACCTATCTCCTCATAGTGACCTCTAGTCTTATACGGATCTCACCTATCTCCTCATAGGGACCTCTAGTCTTATACAGGTCTCACCTATCTCCTCATAGTGACCTCTAGTCTTATACGGATCTCACCTATCTCCTCATAGTGACCTCTAGTCTTATACGGATCTCACCCTCTATCCACTCTAGGCATATTC
>BLSH010551910.1:125432-137296 GCA_018402905.1 Glandirana rugosa | reverse complement strand
CTTATACAGGTCTCACCTATCTCCTCATAGTGACCTCTAGTCCTATACGGGTCTCACCTATCTCCTCGTAGTGACCTCTTATCCTATACGGGTCTCACCTATCTCCTTGTAGTGACCTCTAGTCTTATACAGGTCTCACCTATCTCCTCATAATGACCTCTAGTCCTATACAGGTCTCACCTATCTCCTCATAATGACCTCTAGTCCTATACGGGTCTCACCTATCTCCTCATAGTGACCTCTAGTCTTATACAGGTCTCACCTATCTCCTCATAGTGACCTCTAGTCCTATACAGGTCTCACCTATCTCCTCATAGTGACCTCTAATCTTATACAGGTCTCACCTATCTCCTCATAGTGACCTCTAGTCCTATACGGGTCTCACCTATCTCCTCGTAGTGACCTCTTATCCTATACGGGTCTCACCTATCTCCTTGTAGTGACCTCTAGTCTTATACAGGTCTCACCTATCTCCTCATAATGACCTCTAGTCCTATACAGGTCTCACCTATCTCCTCATAATGACCTCTAGTCCTATACGGGTCTCACCTATCTCCTCATAGTGACCTCTAGTCTTATACAGGTCTCACCTATCTCCTCATAGTGACCTCTAGTCCTATACAGGTCTCACCTATCTCCTCATAGTGACCTCTAATCTTATACAGGTCTCACCTATCTCCTCATAGTGACCTCTAGTCCTATACAGGTCTCACCTATCTCCTCATAGTGACCTCTAGTCCTATATGGGTCTCACCTATCTCCTCATAGTGACCTCTAGTCTTATACGGATCTCACCTATCTCCTCATAGGGACCTCTAGTCTTATACAGGTCTCACCTATGTCCTCATAGTGACCTCTAGTCCTATACGGGTCTCACCTATCTCCTCATAATTACCTTTAATCCTATATGGGTCTCACCTATCTCCTCGTAGTGGCCTCTAATCCTATGCAGATCTCAGATGGTCCGCCCCAGCAGGGAGGTCACTGTCACACAGTGAAGTACTGATGGACTCAGTCAGTTCCATAGCAGAGCTTGTCTGTGATTGGATCAGATGTGGACATACACTGCATCATGTGACTTTTTCCTGAAATTCCATCACTAAAGTTTTCTGTTTCTATTTTCTGCAGCAAAAGTCCATTTTCAGCATTCAGCCGAACTTATCAAACAGCTGATCAAAGCGGGAGTGAACCACACGACGCAGGTGAGCGCAGAGCTGCCATCTTCCTCCTCCCATCCCCCTCTGATCGTATATAATTATATGAATTCTGATATTAATCAGTTGTGACCACTGGAAGACCGACACCCCAAAAAACTTCATGGAGGTACAAAGGATGCATGTCATACGTCCTCTCCCCCTCCCCCCTCACTTGCTGGCATTTCCTCACAGCACAGTCCTCCCCTCCTTCACAGCACAGTCCTCCCTCTCCTTCACAGCACATTCCTCCCTCTCCTTCACAGCACAGTCCTCCCTCTCCCTTACAGCACAGTCCTCCCTCTCCTTCACAGCACAGTCCTCCCTCTCCCTCACAGCACAGCCCTCCCTCTCCCTCACAGCACAGTCCTCCCCTCCTTCACAGCACAGTCCTCCCTCTCCTTCACAGCACAGTCCTCCCTCTCCCTCACAGCACAGTCCTCCCTCTCCCTCACAGCACAGTCCTCCCTCTCCTTCACAGCACAGTCCTCCCTCTCCCTCACAGCACAGTCCTCCCTCTCCTTCGCAGCACAGTCCTCCCTCTCCTTCACAGCACAGTCCTCCCTCTCCCTCACAGCACGGTCCTCCCTCTCCTTCACAGCACAGTCCTCCCTTCCCTTCACTGTATGGTCCTCCCTCTGTATCACTGCCAATTATTAGTGGATGTAAGTCCTAGGGAGGGGGTAGGTAACAGAGGAGAGACCTAGACTGACATTGCACTGTTCTCTTGCACTCCACTGGAATGATACTCCACTGGGGCCACCTCCAAGCAGCCCCAACAAGGCCCAGGCCCCCCAATTCACCCAGTGGGGCCTGTACCCCTAAGCCAGGTGGCTTAGCCATGGGGTAATTAGGAGGTGGCAAAAAGCTTCCAGAAGGTTCCTTACATCTGTTTTCTCTTCCTCTAGATCTATCCAGATGAAGGTCACATGATTTCATCAGAGAAGAGCCGCTTCCACCTTTACAGCACACTACTGCGATTCTTTGGTGAATGTTCCCAGGTGGATGTGCAGGTTGTACCGCAGGAAGTGGAAGAAGATGAATGAAGGGCAAATGTGACATTTTCTATATCCTCAGTGGCCCTCAGGGGCAGGAACTGTCTGACATCAGAGGCCCTCGGGGGTGGGGACTGTCTGACATCAGCACACTGGAAATCCCAACTTGCGGATGCCCTCCGAAGGATTTCCGATTCCGGATTGGCAGTTTTGGATACGATTAGTGTAGTGCATGTTTTATTTTGTTCCTCCTCCAAGACGTTGTACTAACCTTTCATTTCAAGAGCAGATCTCATCCAAAGCTCTCATCCGATCCCGACAACTTTTCCTGAACAAGTGCAATTTTCTGGATGGTGGATTTTGTGCTGGCAGAGGATTGTGGGTGGCGTCACACGGCACGCGATGCCTGATCTCCGGAGAAGCACTTTTTGGAAGTGGATTTTTGCAATGTCAAAACATTTCTATGTCTACAGAACAAAGAACGTTCTTCTGGCTCGGGGGGAGAATTCTATTTTTCAAGCTGTACTGGAAGCTCCACTGAGAACTGAATTATCCGTTACGATTGTGACTGCGGATTCTCATTTTACAAGAGAAATGTTTTATTTGTCTTAATATACAAAGGATCCGACCCGACCCACTCTGTTTCCAATGTAAATTTCTCACTTGTATATATGAATACATCGATATTAAATTATGTTTTCTTAGACGTGTCTGAGTACCACTGTGCAGGAGATCACAAGGAGGACACTGAATGGCAGAGGCGGCTCTATGAGGCCTAAGGCAAAACTTAGACTTGAGGCCCCACTCACCTCCATAATGGAAAAAATAATTCAAACAATAAAAACTAACTGGGCATGGGTAAGGCAACCATTGGGGGTTCAGGAGTGGGGCTAAGAATTTAGGTGTGCTGTACCCATAGCATTGGATCTACAGCCCATGGAACATTGGTGTGATCAGTGAGCTGTGATAGAACAACAATTATTTTCAGAAATGGCATTAAATAATAGAAAAAAAATCTTAGAACTTACCTATTTTATGTGAAATCTGTGCTGTTTTTTTCCTGCACAGATGCTCAAGCACAGCAGAACACACAGCAGGGTACAGGGGCACAGCACATATCAGGGTACAGGGGCACAGCACATATCAGGGTACAGGGGCACAGCACACATCAGGGTACAGGGGCACAGCACATCAGGGTACAGGGGCACAGCACATCAGGGTACAGGGGCACAGCACACATCAGGGTACAGGGGCAGAGCACATCAGGGTACAGGGGCACCGCACATCAGGGTACAGGGGCACCACACATCAGGGTACAGGGGCACAGCACACATCAGGGTACAGGGGCAGAGCACATCAGGGTACAGGGGCACCGCACATCAGGGTACAGGGGCACAGCACATATCAGGGTACAGGGGCACAGCACACATCAGGGTACAGGGGCAGAGCACATCAGGATACAGGGGCACCGCACATCAGGGTACAGGGGCACAGCACATATCAGGGTACAGGGGCACCGCACATCAGGGTACCAGGGTACAGGGTCACAGCACACATTAGGATGCAGAGGCACAGCACATATCAGGGCACCGCACATCAGGGGCTAAAGGGGCACAGTGTTTCCTAGCAGTTTTCTTCAAATGCAGAGTAGCGCAGAAGTGGCTGAGATAAATTCTCTTTCATGTTACACTGCTCCCCGGCGGCAGCCCCGTCTCCCTCCCCTCTTCTTGCCCATCCCAGGTGATGTCACAAGCAAATTGGGATGGACGAGAAGAGGGGAAGGGGCGGGGCAGTGTAACATGAAAGAGAATTTATCACAGCTGCTTCTGCGCTACTCTGCACGTCAGCTGAATCTCGAGTGACGGGTACATCTTCACGGACCTCTGCAGAACAAATTAGGCAAATTAGGCGGCCGCGAGGCCCCTGTGAGCGCGAGGCCTAAGGCGACCGCCTAATTTGCCTAATTAGAGGGCCGCCTCTGCTGAATGGAGGCCAGTGGAAGGAATAGCAGAGAGGGGTGGAGGACACTGAAAGGAGGTCCATGGAGGGATTGGCAGAGAGGGTGGAGGACACTAAATGGAGGCCAATGGAGGGGTTGGCAGAGAAGGATGGAGGACACTAAATGGAGGCCAATGGAGGGGTTGGCAGAGAAGGATGGAGGACACTAAATAGAGGCCAATGGAGGAGTTGGCAGAGAAGGATGGAGGACACTGAATGGAGGTCAGTGAAGGGATTGGCAGAGAGGGATGGAGATCAGTGGAGGGGTTGGCAGAGAGGGATGGAGGACACTGATTGAGGGCAGGGGAGTGTTGGGATTCTCCTTTAACCTATAACAACTAGTCCTGACTATCACCTTATTATTGTCTAATTACATTACCTATTGCCGGAATCTCTCCATTAGCCACACCCAGATCTGCCCAGGGAGCAATGCATACAAAGTGACCCAAGACCGATGGATTTTACACTCTGTGCGTTTAGATAAGATGGGCGTTAGTAATTATTTTCCACCAATAAGGGGTAAATGTTCAAATGATGTTTCCTTTACTCATTCAATTAACCAATTATAATGATACCTATTTCTAGGATTCTTTACATCCCTGTATCTGAGCAAACCTCTCATGCCACTGTCCGGTACAGATAAGTTCCTCATATTGAGTTTCAATTTCAACACAAGCTTACTTGTTAAGCAACAATATATTTAATCATTACTGCCAAGCAAAGCAATGCATTTAAAGAAGCAATCCAGCCTTAGGTTCCAATAACATCACACAAAGCAGTATAGACATTAGGGGGGCTTTTTACAAGACCCTTTCAGTGGAGAGATTGGCAGAGAGGAGTGGAGGACACTGAATGGAGGCCAGTGGAGGGATTAGCAGAGAGAAGTTGAGGACACAGAATGGAGGCCAGTAGAGGGATTGACAGGAAGGGGTGAAGGACACTGAATGGAGGCCAGTGGAGGAATTGGCAGAGAGGGGTGGAGGACACTGAATGGAGGCAGTGGAGGGATTGGTAGAGAGGGGTGGAGGACACTGAATGGAGGCCAGTAGAGGGATTGGCAGAGATGCATGAAGGACACTGAATGGAGACCAGTGGAGGGATTGGCAGAGAGGAGTGGAGGACAGTGAATGGAGGCCAGTGGAGGAATTGGCAGAGAGGGGTGGAGGACACTGAATGGAGGCAGTGGAGGGATTAGCAGAGAGGAGTGGTGGACACTGAATGGAGGCCAGTAGAGGGATTGGCAGAGATGCATGAAGGACACTGAATGGAGACCAGTGGAGGGATTGGCAGAGAGGAGTGGAGGACACAGAATAGAGGCCAGTCGAGAGATTGACAGAGAGGAGTGGAGGACACCGAATGGAGGCCGGTAGAGGGATTGACAGGAAGGGGTGAAGGACACTGAGTGGAGGCCAGTGGAGGAATTGGCAGAGATGCATGAAGGACACTGAATGGAGGCCAGTAGAGGGATTGGCAGAGAGGAGTTGAGGACACTGAATGGAGGCCAGTAGAGGGATTGGCAGAGAGGAGTTGAGGACACTGAATGGAGGCCAGTGGAGGGATTGGCAGAGAGTGGTGGAGGACACTGAATGGAGGTCAGTGGAGGGATTGGCAGAGAGGGGTGGAGGACACTGAATGGAGGTCAGTGGAGGGATTGGCAGAGAGGGATGGAGGACACTGAATGGAGGCCAGTGGAGGGATTGGCAGAGAGGGGTGGAGGACACTGAATGGAGGCCAGTGGAGGGATTGGCAGAGAGGGGTGGAGGACACTGAATGGAGATCAGTGGGGGGGATTGGTAGAGAGGGGTGGAGGACACTGAATGGAGGCCAGTGGAGGGATTGGCAGAGAGGGGTGGAGGACACTGAATGGAGGCCCTGGTAGTACTATGAGGTCAGTTTGTAGGTGTGACCTGGGAAGAGAACTCATACGGAGACTTGTTGGTAACCTGGTAATGTGGAGTAGGGTTGCGACCTCAACCCCTTAAAACCCGAACACATATGAATTACACAGGTTGTTCTGAGCCAGATTTAATGCAGATAAGGCACAAGTTCAATAACCATCTTAATCAGCCACAGAACCTGTATAATTACTATGTGTTCAGGTTTAAAGGGAGGAGGTGGCAACCCTAATGTGGAGAGAGAAGAGCATGCTCTGCAGACAAGGCCACACTAGGGTAAGGTGACCAGATTTTTCAATTTATTTTTTTTACTAGTAATGGTGGCAATCAGTGACTTATAGAGGGACTTATAGAGGGACTGTGACAAATCGATCACCAAGCAACACTTTTGAAAGTGAAAATATGCACTGTCACTGTTCTAATGACACTGGCTGGGAAGGGGTTAACATTGAGGGCAATTAAAGGGTTAAACGTGTGCCTAACCAGTGTTTTCTCACTGTGGGGGAGGGGAGGGGCTTTTACTAAGGGAAGGCATAGAACCCTGCCCCTGCTTTGCAGGAACAACGGATCAATATCTTCCATGTTGGCAGAATGGCGATCTGTCTTGTTTACAAAGGAAGACCGCCGTTCTGCCTGCATACAGAACGATTGATGGGAAGTGGCGGACATTGAGTCTGCCAGATCCGCTGATCGGCTCCAATACCCAGAAATGCAGGATCACATATATATATATACACACACAGGATCCTGTGCAGCACAAAAGGGGCACAGAAAATGAAAAAAATTCACCCCCCCCCCCAACATGGTAGGAGCAGCAGAGCAGATTTTTTTTTTTTTAATTCTGCATGTCTTTGAAATCCGGGGACAGACTTGGTCCAGGGACAGTGTCCTCAGTCCGGGGACAGTCCCCTGAAATCGGGGACCCCTGGTCACCCTACCCTAGGGACACTTGACGGGCATCTGACAAAAGAGGCGGCTAGACCTCACCTTATAACTGACCCTCTCGATATGCAAATTGTGCGCCAACCGAAGGGGGTGTAGCGTCATTTCTTGATAACCCCACAAAACTGCATACCAGAAGTGACGTTCCATCGCCGCCATATTGCTACACCCGCATTTGTCTATACCAAGGATGCAGAGTGAAGGTGGCAAGCGAACACGCCCGAGCCCATCCTTGCTTCCGGTATGCAGTTTTGTGGGGTTATCAAGAAATGACGCTACAGGGGCAGTGCTTTTTATAAGCACTGCCCATATTAAAGATGGCCACCAGTTCATTACGGTCAGTCAGCTGCTCCCTTGATGACACCTAAGGAGGCCTCAGAATATCCTGGTCCCTCATTGTACCCCCACCCTCCCATTGAACAGCGCCATCCTTGCAGGGAGGGTAAACTACTCCACTGGCCTCCACCCCTCTTTGCCCACATTTTTGAGGAAGTGGGGTGACCTCCAGAGGAGACTGACAGGGGAGGTGAGGGGTACAGAGGTTGATCTGGTTGGGGTATTGAAGTGATGGGAGGTTGTCAGCTAGGGGTTGGCACCTCATCCCTTTCATCCAGGACATCTGAATTCCCCCGGATGTTCTGAGGCCAATATAATGCAGATGAGGCACCAAGGGAGTTTAATTCCCACCTTAATCAGCCACAGAACAACCGGGGAATTAATGTGTCCTGGACTAAAGGGATGAGGGGGCACCCCTATTGTCAGCTAACGAGTCAAATCACATTTAAAATGGCTCGTGGTTGCAATTGCCGGCAACCGGCTAATTAAAAATTAAAGAGAAAACGGCGTGGGGTCCCCCCTCTCTATACCAGGCCCTTCGGGTCTGCTATGGATTTTCAGGGGAACCTCACGCCACGCGCCTCCACCTCCTGAACCATACCAGGTTGTCAACATGTGGGGGTGCTTTGTGGCAAGGGGGGCCTACCCCCCCACCCCAAACACCTTGTCACCATGTTGATGGGGACAAGTGTCTCTTTCCGACAACCCCGGGCTGTGGTTGTCAGGGTCTGCGGGCCCCCAGATCCTGCCCCCCCCATATGAATGGGTATGGGGCATAGCACCCCTACCCATTCACCAAAAAAGTGTGCAAAAATAATAAAAACAGGAAATTGTAGCTCTTAAAGGGGCGCTGCACCATGCTTGGTAATGGAGGCTAACAGGTTGTAAACTCCCACAAATGTCTGCACCTGGAGGAGGGGCGCTTCGCTGTTTTCCTGGGCAAATTGTTGCTGATTTAAGTCATTCCGACAAATAAAGACCCACTTTCAGGGTCTGTGCCTCACATCCAAGGGGCCAGAGCCATTGAAGTGGAGCTAAGAGAACCTATTTTTTGCCTTCCACATTAGGGCAAGGGAATGGACCTGCACCTGAGCCTGCTGGAGCTGCCTTCAGAGACCGGGTTTGAAAGAGAGAGATAGTCACTGCGTCTTCAGGATTGGAGCTGAGAGACTGCGGCCTGTATAAGGGACTGAGACCTTATCATTGGGGACAGCTGATTGCCAGAAGGTGGTGAGCTGAACTACATATCCTAAACGCCCATCACACGCTTTTAGTCCAAATAAAGACTTCTCCTACTTAGCGGCCTGTCTCCTATCGACCAACCACACTCTTAAATGGAAAGTGCACCACCTAAAGAAGGATCCCACCGAAAGCTGCTCCAATCATAACTATTAGGAACAAGGTGCTTTCTACCACCTCCCGGGGTACCCCCATACCAGAGATGCGTACAACCACCAGTAGTTGGGGTTGTATGCAAAGTGTACACCAGGACCCTTTCGCTTCATCTGAACTGGTTAAGGATGTTTGGAGTCTCCAGTCATTCAGTTGCAGTATAATTTAGCCTTGGTATAACTTCAAGTGCCAGCTAGTGGGTAATTAACCACTTCACCCTTCATAGCAGCCTTAAGTCAGTGTAATTATGTTTATTGATTTACCCTCTGTTTGTTTGCTTTGCCCTAATTCATTTAATGAATTACCTCCAAGCTGTTTGTGGCCTTACTCCTGTGCATTCTTAGAGTGGCAGCCTACTAACCCCTAAGTCTTCAGGTGTGCGGCTTTAGTGTATAGGTGGGGTGCAGCGTGGTGCGGCAGCAATAATACAAACAGTCCAGGTGTCACGTACCTGGTGGTAGAGTCTGGCTTATGCGGGGGGCAACCTCTCTTGCGGCCCTGGTTCGAGAACCCCTGGTAGTGTGGACAGGGAGCTCTGGAGCACAGGGGGGCACGAGGGCTGGACAAACTTCAGGTGGTTGAGAGAAGTCCAAGGAAGCTCGTGCAAGACAGGAGAGTGGTGGTTCAGTCCGGGTTGGCAACTGGCAGGCGGTGCGGTACAACGGGATCAGGCAAATGGATGGTCGGGTACAGGCAGGGTCGGCAACGTGCTGGCAACAGAAGTACAGTAAGAGCAGGCAAGCGGATGGTCGTAAACAAGCCGGAGTCAGGTGCGGGCAGATATCAACAGGTCCAAGGGAAAAGCCGGGGTCACAGGAACAGGAAATCACACGAAAGTAGTCACCGGGGGTTCACAGGTTCAGGGAATGTTGTAGAGCGGACAACACCAGCTGCAGGGCTCTGCTGACTGAAATAGAGCCACCAGGCGCCGTATCCGGCGCGTGCGCACGCACGTGAGCGCGCGCGTACGCGCACAGGCGCGCGCACCACCGTGGAAAGGCAGAGATCGGTCCTTTCCTGACACCAGGGGCAATGAGGGAACTTGTATTGAAAATTGTGTAGGAATAACGTAGAGTTCACAATAAACCCAGTGGGAAGACATCCCAACCAGGAACATTCACAGTTCCAGCAGCATGTAGAGAGCCAAGCTTGCAGCACCTTTTCTGAGGGGAAGAATGTGGTCTGGCTGTCCCGTGCCCAAGCGGGAAGATGTCCAGAGAAGTAGTGATCCCTATGCTTTCCCTCCTCTTTAGGAACCTTTCCCTACTTACCAGCCAGGATACCCCTCCCTACTCGCAAAATGCGTACCAAGCCTGCGAGCCAGGGCCTTAAACAGGCTCTACCAGACAGAAGATGGCTGTTAGAGTCACATGGGGAGGCAGAATCCAATTGGATAGCTTCCCCAGTGACCCGGGAAACCATAGAGGAACCATGCTCCTCTTGGCGTTCTCTCCACCTCCACTGCAGAAGAGCGCCACCTGCAGTAGAGAAAGTAGACTACACCTGCCTACAAATGTGTCAGTGGTCCCCACTGGGCTCTTAAGAGAGTCATGGCAGAACGGAGGAGCCATCATCACCAGAAGCTCCTGGGGGCAAGTGCTACACCTCCAATCTGCTAATACCAGGATCAATATCTACCTACCTCCAGTCTACTATTGCCAGGATCCATGGCTCTGGCCTGGTCAGGGTTAGTGGGTAAAGACTATTTGTTAATTTTTGTATGTTCTGATTGCAGGAAATCTTCTTCCATGAAGTCATATCTAATGTTTCTACAAAGCTTTATCTATTGTACCCATAGGCTGCGCACACCTATGATTGTACCATGAGTTGGGGATCGGGAATCGAGAATACAAGGTGAGGCGTAGATGACAGAGAGATAGAGAGAGACTACTTGGATATATAGGGGTATAGATATATATATATATATATATACAGTTGTGCTCATAAGTTTACATACCCTGGCAGAATTGATGATTTCTTGGCCATTTCTCAGAGAATATGAATGAGAACACAAAAACTTTTCTTTCACTCATGGTTGGTGTTTGGCTGAAGCCATTTATTGTCAATCAGCTGTGTTTACTCTTTTTACATCATAATGACAACAGAAATTACCCAAATCACCCTGATCAAAAGTTTACATACCCTGGTGATTTTGGCCTGATAACATGCACACAAGTTGTCACAAAGGGGTTTGAATGGCTATTAAAGGTCACCATCCTCACCTGTGATCTGTTTACTTGTAATTAGTGTGTGTGTGTATAAAAGGTCAATGAGTTTCTGGACTCCTGACAGACCCTTGCATCTTTCATCCAGTGCTGCACTGACGTTTCTGGATTCTGAGTCATGGGGAAAGCAAAAGAATTGTCAAAGGATCTGCGGGAAAAGGTAGTTGAACTGTATAAAACAGGAAAGGGATATAAAAAGATATCCAAGGAATTGAGAATGGCAATCAGCAGTTTTCAAACTCTAATCAAGAAGTGGAAAATGAGGAGTTCTGTTGAAACCAAACCACAGTCAGGTAGACCAACTAAAATTTCAGCCACAACTGCCAGGAAAATTGTTTGGGATGCAAAGAAAAACCCACAAATAACTTCAGGACTCTCTGAAAATATGGGGGGTGGCTGTTTTCAAGATGCACAATAAGGAGGCACTTGAAGAAAGATGGGCTGCATGGTCGAGTCGCCAGAAAAAAGCCATTACTATGCAAATGCCACAAAGTATCCCCCTTACAATACACCAAACAGCTCAGAGACAAGACTCAAACCTTCTGCCACAAAGTATCCCACTACAAACCACATAACATTCCCCCTATGAAACACCGTAAACGTATCATTACCGAAAAAAGACCGCTGAGCTGGTACGTCGGGTAGAAAGAAGTTCACGGAGGAATAACACGTAGAACTTTTGTCGGTGGGGGGTATAAAAGTCTCTCAGGACTTCAATAAACACCCAAAAAGAAACGTAGGGTTTGTTAAAAGGACCGTCAACACCGACTTTAAAATCAACCAGATGGACTGACACCAAACCAAAGTTGTCTTGAGGAGTAAAAGGTGAAGAACTAATCTCAAACTTTTGACGACTAACGGTAAGAGTTAAGGAACCTATAGAAAAAT
>BLSH010551910.1:108690-119878 GCA_018402905.1 Glandirana rugosa | reverse complement strand
CTTCCTTCCTTCTCTCTCCATCTTTCAGACAAGTTGAGTGGAAGGCCGGGGGCGTCTCCTCTCCTTTGTGCTTCATCCATGAATCCATATTCTCTATGGTTTTCAGGAAGTAAAATAAAAGATATAAAAAACATTCATTATAAAACATAGAAACTTTAAAACAAATCATGAAATTGACCCAAAACAATTATAATTTCCTTAGCTTTATACCACACAGTTGTTGCACCCGGTGATTTCCAGTTATGCTCCCAGATTTCTCTGATTGAATCCCCCATCCCCCATCCATCTGCCCCATTGTCCCCCCATAGAGGCTGCTGAATGTTGTGGTCCACCTGCCACCCTGCCCAGCTCCTCATTCACTCCTCACTCATCCTTGGGACAATGAACAGTCCTGTGCTTTGTCTTTGTTGTTTTATTGAGAGGATTTGAACTTGGGGTTTATGGGATGCCCAAGATCAATAGTGGGATCAATAAATGATCAATAAGAACTTCTATATCCACTTTATAGCTCCAGTCTCCTCCAGGACATCACTTGAAGGTACAGTTAGCACATGGTTAGGCCCAACTCCGACTCAGTCATTCCTTAGTAACTGCCATTTGCAGGCAGGGACCGCCGACCCTTTTAATGTAGCAACAATAGAGATAACAAAGTCTAGTGCTAGCTGCCCTGTGGTGGACTACTGCTCCCAGACAGCCCTCTTCAGGCCCTGCCAGCACTCCAGGCTGCAGCTGCCCGACTCCACTGCCCTTGATATCACAGTCCTTCCTGCTGGCCCTACACCCATCTCAGACTGCACACTCCCAGTCCGGTCCGGCATGCCTCCCCAGCTCTCCCGACTGTTCCCTTTTGGCTGCAACCCGGTGGATCCCTCCTGGAGACTTTCCCAGCAACACAAGCCTGTTGTCCTCTTTGGTTCTTCTCTGTGCCTGCTGACCTTGCTGTGTCCTTGCTTCCCAAAAGGGCTCCGTCCTGCACCTGAACCCCAGGCCCGAGGTCACCCCCCAGACTGGGGAGCTCCCTCAAAGGCCTCGACAACTTATTGCTCCATCTCCAGTTCTTCCACCCGAACTCTCCTCCCCAGCTGACCCTGGGTATTTCAAGGAGGTCTGCCCCCTGCCAATCCTAGTTGGGGAATGGTCAAGGCTCCCTGAGACACCCCAGACAGCTCCACCTCTCTCCCCGCCCCTTTTTCTAGAATCCTCTAGAAGAAAGAGGGAGGTGACAGTGAAGTGATGCCATCTGTGAGTCACCAGCTGCTGCTCTAGGCCACTCCCAGCCCACACAGAGCAAAACAAACCGGCCTAACTTCCAGCTAGACCTGCCTAAATTTACCTGCACTCACAGAACCCACGTCTAGCACCTACCTAGGTAGAGAATGCTCCATCCCTCTTTCTCTCTCCTACAGGTATGGAGGTTCCAATGCATTTCCAGGCCAGGCTGGGGAAAGGGTTAAAGGCAAAGTTCTTTTTCTAAATCCCAGCTCCCCCTATGTACTAATATATCATTAATGTACTTCTTTTGCAGAAGTCCCCCTGCACTCCCCCCCTCCATGGCACAGTAACCCCCGCACTCACAAGTCACCCCTCCCCGGCACTCACAAGTCACCCCTCCCCGGCACTCACAAGTCACCCCTCCCCAGCATGGTCCCCCGGCACTCACAAGTCACCCCTCCCCGGCACGGTCCCCCGGCACTTAGCCCCTTTGCAACTTCCTCAGCTTCTACTCCCGGCCAACCTGACCCACCTCTTCTTCTGATTGGCTGGGAGGAGAAGCCAGAAGGCAATAGCGAATATTGATTTGTTTGTCACAAGTGGGTGGGTTCGGGGTGCAGTTCTCTGCGTCCCGAGCCCAACCTTTTTCAAGCCAATTAGAGCATTGGGCAATCATGTGGCTTGAAATAAACACCCATACAAAGTACGAGTCCGGCACCCCGCATGCATTCCTGCATGCAAACTAAGGGGGCGCTGCCCCTGCGCCCCTTATGGACACACCTGTGGTGGTTATGAGGTCAGCTGGTGAACTCCTTCCTGTCTCCCTTAACACTTTTCACATCCTAAGGGCCGCCCAGGAAGGAATGAAGAAGGAATGAAGAAGTTGTTTCACACAACAAGCTGGACACTGAGGTGAGGCCGGTGTAGGAGAAATAGAAAGCTTTTTTATTTATGATGTATTAGTACATCGGGGAGCCGGGATTTAGAGAAAGATAAGAAAATGTGAACTCATGCTTTATTCTCAGCCTAGTTCCCGGGCTTTTCGATTTTGGCGAGCCCACCTGTGAAATATAAATAGGAGGACCGCTAAGATCGGAGAGTAATTGTAGATGAAGTCGTCCTTCAGAGACTGCTGTGGAACTCCACCACCCAGTCAGGGAGAAGGCACTGGGAACCATGGCACCATCCTGGGCAATGCATGACTGGGGGTTGGATTGTTGCTGTTTCTTCCATCAGAACAGACAGCACAGAGCTTCCAGCGGTTTATTCCTCCATCCGCTCAGCCCTCCCCGGCCAGGAATGACTCTTCATGTTCTCAGTATGGTGACACACATGCTATATGAAGAGGAAGATCCTTGCTGGCACCCAAAGCCGAGTGCCCATAATGGATAAATCCTGTCCTTTCCAAGGTCATTAGTGGAAAGCCACATTGAAGAGGGATGAGGGTGATCCTCCAAGAAAGCCTCATCAAACTTTCATAGGAGAGTCTCGTTCCTCATTCTGCCAATCTCCGGCATTGTCAGATGAATAGAGCGGGTGACGTGTGAAGAACCGCAAAGGACAAAGTAATGTCACTCCCACCGAAGTGAGACCACTTATGGCTGCAAAACTATTGATGGAGGCCATGTGTGTGAGCGAATCCTGCAATATCAGCCTGTGAAGGCCTCGGCTCCCCCCTCCAGTCCCAGACCCAACCAAAGGGAGCTCATCATGTGCCCCGGGGGGGGGGGCGTTATTTGGTTATGGGATTGTTGGGTCAGTTCTGAAATTTTCCACTCTCTCCCCCAAAGCGGGAACATGTAAAACAGATTGGAGTAAATAGAAAACCTGTGCTTCTCTCTGGTGAGGCTCATCCAGGGGAGGGCTGGGCCAGCGGGCAGGGTGGCAATTGCCCCCCCAGGCCACCCTAGCTTACAATCAAAATGGCTGATGGCCACTGCCCGCTCACACTTTTTTCTTCTTGTGAAGGAAGGAAGCAGGATTACACAGAGCGGGGATCTCCTGCTTACAAAGTCCTACCTCCTGGACCAGCTTCTATAATAGACAGCACAATGGTGATGTCTATTATAGGAGCCAGTCCAGGAGGAGGTACTTCATATGACAGCGGCCACGCCAGGTAAGCGGGGATCTCCGGCGGCTCTCCTCTCTCTGCATTGCAGGCTGCATTGGATGGGCACTGGTGAGGCTGCATTGATGGGCTCTGATCAGGCTGCACTGATCAGGCTGTTCTGATGGGCACTGACGAGGCTGCATTGATGGGCACTGATCAGGCTGGAATGAGTGGCACTGATCAGGCTGTGCTGATGGGCACTGGCGAGCCTGCATTGATGGGCACTGATCAAGTTGCATTTGATAGGCACTGGTGCAGCTGCATTTATGGGCACTGGTGAGGCTGCATTGATGGGCACTGGTGAGGCTGCATTGATGGGCACTGATGAGGCTAAGCTGATAGGCACTGGTCAGGCTGCATTGATGGGCACTGGTGAGGCTGCATTGATGGGCACTGGTGAGGCTGCATTGATGGGCACTGATGAGGCTAAGGGGAAAGGCACTGGTGAGGCTGCATTGATGGGCACTGGTGAGGCTGCATTGATGGACACTGATCAAGTTACATTTGATAGGCACTGGTGCAGCTGCATTGATGGGCACTGGTGAGGCTGCATTGATGGGCACTGGTGAGGCTGCATTGATGGGCACTGGTGAGGCTGCATTGATGGGCACTGATGAGGCTAAGGGGAAAGGCACTGGTGAGGCTGCATTGATGGGCACTGATCAAGTTACATTTGATAGGCACTGGTGCAGCTGCATTGATGGGCACTGGTGAGGCTGCATTGATGGGCACTGGTGAGGCTGCATTGGTGGGTGGTGAGCCTGCATTGATGCATTATTTTTGTTAAACCTCCTTTGCTGCTATTAACATTAAATGATGTTACCACATTGTATCATATTTATCTTGCTTCATTACATCAATATCCGTTCTAAAACCAGGTGGGCATGGATGGTGAGCTGATTCGGTGGTTCAATGGGCCACTTGGCTGGACTTGGCCCCCGGGCCTAAGGTTGCCGGCCCTCCCCTGGGCTCATCAGTGAAGGTCTGTGTCAGGATTCCACACAATGACATTTATTTTCTCTGTATTTCTGTTGGATGCTCCAATTGGTGAGCCGTTTCCTCACTCGCTGCTGTCAGTTTGTTCGGTGTGATTGTGGGCATGTCAGAGAACACATCAGATCTATTTCAGTGATCACCGTGTGGAATTCATTAGTTACTGGAATTACGGGAGAAGCTGAACTGACAGTCTAATTTCCAGTCTCTGAATAATCAGATCCATTACATTCCACCAATACATGGGTAGTGCTGCCCCCCAGAGGAGCCATGCTAGATGTACATGGGGGCAGCCAGGCACACAGCAGCATCTCATCCACTCAATGAACAGTCCTGGGGTGTCTTTCTGAAGTTTTATTGCTAAGTAACTGGTGACTTGGAAGGACAATGGGGGTTGGGAAAACTCCAAACCGCTTGATGCAAAAACTGCAGAGGACCCTTCCCTGTCTCTAGTCAGCAGCAAAGCAGCCATTTCCTCCCAGCTGAGGACCGGGGGGATTGCTGGGCACATGGACCAGAAACAGGCTAAAGTCAAGATTCTTGCAGCTGGGGACCCCAAGACACAGCACACAGGAGTCTGGCTTCACTTCAGGTCCTGGCAATGATCCATGCAGAGATGCAACCTCCAGCAGAGAGGTCCAGGGGAAGGGGGGGGGAGCAGGAACAAGCAGTCCTCCTTCCCATGAGCATGGGGGAGGGCATTTTCCTCAGGGCTCCAGTCTATTTAATGGCCTCCTAGTTCCACCTGGGCGTGTCTCCTCCAAGCATTGGGCATTTGAATCCTCCCGCCCTAAGTTATTGAAACTTCTTCTAAAGGCAAGGGGAAGCAATCAAACTCAGCCTGTAAAGCTCCACTCAGACCGAACCAAACAATAGCTGCTCCTGTGATTACAGAAGCCAAAAATTACATTTGCCGAACAGCCTAACTAGGAGGGCGCTACATAAGGATTCAGCCTGGACTGATGAACAGACAGGAAAGGTTCCTCAATGTCTCACTAATCTTTATATATAATGATTGTGAGATGAAAGGTTTGTGAGACTTTCTGTACTCCATCCTCAGACGCTGAGCTCAAGTTTCACAATGCAGAAATAATGGGGTTGATTTACTAAAACTGGAGAGTGCAGAATCTGCATAGAAACCAATCAGCTTCTAACCTCAGCTTCTTCAATGAAGCTTTGACAATAAAGCCTGGAAGATGATTGGTTGCTATGCAGAGCTGCACCACATTCTGCACTCTCCAGTTTTAGTAAATCACCCCAATATCTCTGACTTCCACCGACGTGGACTTCTGAGGGAGGGGGCAGCAAAAAATGCAAACATAAAGCAAAGTAAATTCAGCAATAAAGAAATCCAACTCACAATTCAAACTCAGAGCTCCAAGTCCTTCCAAACGGCTTCCCAAACAGAAAGAAGAAGCTGAAAACCTTCCACATCAACCTGGAGAACTGAGGACCAAGTGCCTGAAAGACCAGGTCTGGGTGCCCAGAGGAATGAATCCCTGCAAGATGGAAGACCAAACCCCTGAATGACCGAGATCCTGGATGACTGAATCTTTTAAGGATTTAGGACCATATCTGTAGAGGACTAGATCCCTCCTTGGAGGACTGGAGTCCCTAGAATGATGGAGGAATGGACCTATGGTGGGCTGATCCCTTGGAGGACTGCAATGAGTGAACACTGAGCAGCTTCCCTCTGATCCTTTCCATCTTTCCACCAACATCCAAGGAAACCTGGAACAAGTTTAGCTTATTTTATTGACACTTTTTATAGATTGGAGGAAGACGTAGGAGGAACTCGGAATGTTATTCTTTGTTTTATCTCTATAAGACTTTCATCTATCCAAAATCATCACCTTCATCATCATCATCACCTTCATCATCCTCCCCATCACATCACTATCATCATCATCAACACTATCATCATCAACACCATCATCATCATCACCTTCATCATCCTCCCCATCACCATCACTATCATCATCATCAACACTATCATCATCATCAACACCATCATCATCAACACCATCATCATCATCACCTTCATCATCATCACCTTCATCATCATCACCTTCATCATCATAACCTTCATCATCAATGCCATCATCATCATAACCTTCATCACCATCATCACCTTCATCATCCTCCCCATCACCATCACTATCATCATCATCAACGCCATCATCATCAACACTATCATCACCATCATCATCATAACCTTCATCATCAACACCATCATCATCATAACCTTCATCATCAATGCCATCATCATCATAACCTTCATCACCTTCATCATCCTCACCATCACTATCATCATTTATCACCACCATCATCTTCATCATCACCATCCTCATCAACAACATCGTCACCACCAACATCATCACCACCATCATCATCATAACCATCACCACCACCTTTATCACCATCACCATCGTCATCATCACTTCCATCATCATCATTACCATAATAATCGTCACCACCATCATCATCTTCCTGGTCACCATCGTCACCATCATCATCATCATTGTCACCACCACAACCACCATCGCCATCATCATCACCATCATTGTCACCACCATCATCATCACCATCCTCATCATCACCACCGCCATCACCATCATCATCACCACCAAAACCACCATTGTCATCACTTTAATCATCATTACCATCGCCATCACCTTCATCATCGAAATCATTGTCATCATCATCACTACCATTGTCATCATCACCTTCATCATTGTCACCACCACAACCACCATCGTCATCATCACCTTTATCATCATCACCATCATAGCCATCATTGTCACCGCCAACAACTTCATCATTACCATCCTCATCGCCATCATCGTCATCATCACCTTCATCTTTGTCACCACCACAACCACCATCGCCATCATCGTCACCACTACAACCACCATTGTCATCATCTTCATCATCACCACCACAAACACCATTGTCATTATCACCTTTATTATCATCATCATCACCTTCATAATTGTCACCATAATCACCTTCATCATCACCATCGTCATCATCACCTTCATCATCATCATCATCACCATCGTCATCATCACCTTCATCATCATCATCATCACCTTCATCATCACCATCATCATCATCATCATCATCATCATCTGTTTTACATGGAGCGTGAAAATCTTTCTTGCTGTCTCTGCTGAGGAAATTTCTCTTTAAACCCTGACTTTAAGTGAAATTTACCTGCAAACGAAGCCTGCGCTGTCCCAGCTGGAGGCCACCTCCATGTCTGCCCCTCTTCCTTCTGGGGCCACAGAATCCGGCTCTGTGACTGGCCAAAGTTGCGTGACGTCACTCCCATGCATGCGCGCGGGAGCCGCCAGTCATGGCACTCGCTGGTGAAGAAACGGCGTGCCGTTTCGCATTACAAGGTATCTCCTGAACGGCGCACATTTAGGAGATATTTGCAGTGCCTATAGTCAAGCCTTATTATAGCCTTACCTTTGGGTACAACTTTTATACTTAGGTTTACAACCACTTTAATTCCTGTCTTAGTGACAACAACACCAACCAGAGAGGAAATGAGGACAAATCTCCCCAACAAGAACATAAACCAAGCAAGGCCACATCAGATGTTTGTTGTCTTTGGTGGAGTTTTCCCTTCTCCTTGCTGTCAGAGGGACAGGAAATCATCCCAGCGGTGCTGCAGAAACGCCGTTACCTCCACTTCTTAGATTTGGATGGATCTACACTTTAAAATGTCCCCACAACCCCCACACTGAACAACGTCTGCAGACCCCCGATTGTCACCTCCCTATACCGTGTCCCCCTTACACTCCCCAATTGTCACCTCCCTATACCGTGTCCCCCTCACACTCCCCAATTGTCACCTCCCTATACCGTGTCCCCCTCACACTCCCCAATTTTCACCTCCCTATATCGTGTCCCCCTCACACTTACTGTCCACCCACCCTGAACTCACACATGAAGAAGCTGAAGAGAAATCTGAGAAGTGGCAGCACACAGCAGACGTGCCAATGAATTATAGATGAGAGGAAAGGAAATGATTTCTTCTAGAAGATCCCCTGGAGACAGTGAGGATTCCCGACAGACCGATCGACCCCTGAGGAACGCACTGTGCAATCAGGACACTATGGGGTTGATTTACTAAAGCTGTAAAGTGGTGCAGCTTTGCATGGCAGCCAATCAGCTTGTTAAATCAAACTTTGACAATAAAACCTGGAAGCTGATTGGTTTCTGTGTGGAGCTGCACCAAATTTTGCACTTTCAAGCTTTAGTAAATCAACCCCCTTTGTCTCTCTCAGACACGTTGGGTCAGGCAGTTGGATTTTGTAAGCGAATTGATTAATACACGAGATAGAGAAGGTGTGAGGACCCGGATCAGAACTTGTGACCTCGGCTGTGTCTGGCGATGTCTCTTCTTGTTGAGCCACCTGGCATGTTGGACAGCTCCCTGGACAATCCCTCAAATAATCTTGCCTTGAACCTTGTTTCTGGTAAATCTTGAACCCTTTGCTCTTCTCATGAACTTCTTATCTTAGCCATGACTCTGCACTACCTGTTTGCCAGATAATTGTGCTCTCTCCACCCAATATCTCCGCTACCACCCATTTCTGACCCTTTGGTTGTCCCTTGGCTATGCTCCTGCTTGTTCCATATCTGCTTCATCTTCTCTCTCTCTCTCCCCTTCCCCCTCCCTCTCTCTCTCTCACCTTTGGAGGCCACAACCTGGCATTGGCACATCTCCAATCCCCACCATCAGGGGCTCTGATCAGGACCGGCTCCTCGGTGAGGCCGTGTTATCGGCTAGAAGATCTGCTTGTGTATTCATCCCACTGACTACTTGTGAAAATCTCAACTGCTTCAGCCACTGTCCTTCGAACCTGGACCTGGACCATAACAGAAGGTGAGGGAAGAGGACCACTGAACCCTCATCAGTATCTCCTCCTTGGGACTTGTTACCCCCAGATGATGGGATCAGTTAGGAGTCTGAGAAGACTTGTTACCCCCAGGTGATGGAATCAGTTAGGAGTCTGAGAAGACTTGTTACCCCCAGATGATGGGATCAGTTAGGAGTCTGAGAAGACTTGTTACCCCCAGGTGATGGGATCAGTTAGGAGTCTGAGAAGACTTGTTACCCCCAGATGATGGGATCAGTCAGGAGTCTGAGAAGACTTGTTACCCCCAGGTGATGGAATCAGTTAGGAGTCTGAGAAGACTTGTTACCCCCAGGTGATGGGATCAGTTAGGAGTCTGAGAAGACTTGTTACCCCCAGGTGATGGGATCAGTTAGGAGTCTGAGAAGACTTGTTACCCCCAGATGATGGGATCAGTCAGGAGTCTGAGAAGACTTGTTACCCCCAGATGATGGGATCAGTTAGGAGTCTGAGAAGACTTGTTACCCCCAGATGATGGGATCAGTAAGGAGTCTGAGAAGACTTGTTACCCCCGGATGATGGGATCAGTTAGGAGTCTGAGAAGACTTGTTACCCCCAGATGAAGGGATCAGTTAGGAGTCTGAGAAGACTTGTTACCCCCAGATGAAGGGATCAGTTAGGAGTCTGAGAAGACTTGTTACCCCCGGATGATGGGATCAGTTAGGAGTCTGAGAAGACTTGTTACCCCCAGATGATGGGATCAGTTAGGAGTCTGGGAAGACTTGTTACCCCCTGATGATGGGAGAGGCTGGGGGAGCCATCAAACATTTTTCAATTGTCTTGTTGCTCTGCATGGGCGGGGTGACATTACATAATTATACATGAGTGCTATTTTCGGTCCTTGTTTTTGGGGACTTGGACAAAATTTCCTTCCGGATTTCAGAACTTTAAAGTCTTTAGAGAAATGTCTGGATAGATGAATCTTCTATAGGGGAGATGGATGGGGGAGGGGGTCACTATCACACTGAGCACATTGTGACCTTCAGACGATCAGAGAATTTCCATCATTTCCCTTCCCAGCGCTGGATACAAATTTCTCCACCGGAACGCCAGCCGGCATCTGGGAAATGTCATCGGCTCCAATAAGACTCATCGCCTCTTTATTATCATCATAAAGGAGAATTCTTCCAGATGTCGCCCCCCCTGCCTGGGCCAATCTCCATCCATCCCCTGGAAGTCGGAGGGCGGGGGGCTCATGGCTCCATCAGTGCAGTGGAGATGAACACAATATTCTATATCTACATATTGTGTGAATCTACGTATTGTGTGAATCTACGTATTGTGTGAATCTACGTATTGTGTGAATCTACGTATTGTGTGAATCTACATATTGTGTGAATCTACATATTGTGTGAATCTACATATTGTGTGAATCTACGTATTGTGTGAATCTACGTATTGTGTAATCTACATATTGTGTGCATTGTTTCCCCGGCATCGTCTGAAAAATTCACCTATCTTCATGGCTGTACCCCAGGATGGGAACGTCCTCTACTCCACACCGGAACATCAGACACTGGAGCTCCATACTGGAACATCAGACACCGGAGTTCCACATCGGAACATCAGACACTGGAGCTCCACACAGGAACATCAGACACTGGAGCTCCACACCGGAACATCAGACACTGGAGCTCCATACCGGAACATCAGACACTGGAGCTCCACACCGGAACATCAGACACTGGAGCTCCACACCGGAACATCAGACACTGGAGCTCCACGAGGTCACAGACTACAAGGACACACCTCGAGGTCACAGACTACAAGGCTACACCTTGAGGCCACAGACTACAAGGTCATACCTCGAGGTCACAGACTACAAGGCCACACCTCATCTCCTGCAAGGGTAGGACCCCATGTCGGTACTTCTATCCACTTAAAAAGTCTGCTACGGCCCCTTTGTTACGTGTGTTATACATCTAATGTGTTATGCATCTAA
>BLSH010551910.1:94659-104820 GCA_018402905.1 Glandirana rugosa | reverse complement strand
ATGTGTATAAGAGACAGGGGGAGGGCATGTTCCTCAGGGCTCCAGTCTATTTAATGGCCTCCTAGTTCCACCTGGGCATGTCTCCTCCAAGCATTGGGCATTTGAATCCTCCCGCCCTAAGTTATTGAAACTTCTTCTAAAGGCAAGGGGAAGCAATCAAACTCAGCCTGTAAAGCTCCACGCAGACTGAACCAAACAATAGCTGCTCCTGTGATTACAGAAGCCAATAATTACATTTGCCTAACAGCCTAACTAGGAGGGCGCTACATATGGATTCAGCCTGGACTGATGAACAGACAGGAAAGGTTCCTCAATGTCTCACTAATCTTTATATATAATGATTGTGAGATGAAAGGTTTGTGAGACTTTCTGTACTCCATCCTCAGACGCTGAGCTCAAGTTTCGCAATGCAGATATAATGGGGTTGATTTACTAAAACTGGAGAGTGCAGAATCTGCATAGAAACCAATCAGCTTCTAACCTCAGCTTCTTCAATGAAGCTTTGACAATAAAGCCTGGAAGATGATTGGTTTCTATGCAGAGCTGCACCACATTCTGCACTCTCCAGTTTTAGTAAATCTCCCCCGATATGTCTGACTTCCACCGACATGGACTTCTGTGGGAGGGGGCAGCAAAAAATGCAAACATAAAGCAAAGTAAATTCAGCAATAAAGAGATCCAACTCACAATTCAAACTCAGAGTTCCAAGTCCTTCCAAACGGCTTCCCAAACAGAAAGAAGAAGCTGAAAACCTTCCACATCAACCTGGAGAACTGAGGACCAAGTGCCTGAAAGACCGGGTCTGGGTGCCCAGAGGAATGAATCCCTGCAAGATGGAAGACCAGACCCCTGAAGGACCGAGATCCTGGATAACTGAATCTTTTAAGGACTTAGGACCATATCTCTAGAGGACTAGATCCCTCCTTGGAGGACTGGAGTCCCTAGAATAATGGAGGAATGGACCTATGGTGGGCTGATCCCTTGGAGGACTGCAATGAGTGAACACTGAGCAGCTTCCCTCTGATCCTTTCCATCTTTCCACCAACATCCAAGGAAACCTGGAACAAGTTTAGCTTATTTTATTGACACTTTTTATAGATTGGAGGAAGACGTAGGAGGAACTCGGAATGTTATTCTTTGTTTTATCTCTATAAGACTTTCATCTATCCAAAATCATCACCTTCATCATCATCACCTTCATCATCCTCCCCATCACCATCACTATCATCATCATCAACGCCATCATCATCAACACTATCATCACCATCATCATCATCATGTTCATCATCATCACCATCATCACCATAACCTTCATCATCAACACCATCATCATCAACACTATCATCACCATCACCATCATCATCATAACCTTCATCATCCTCCCCATCACCATCACTATCATCATCATCAACGCCATCATCAACACTATCATCACCATCATCATCATCACGTTCATCATCATCACCATCATCACCATAACCTTCATCATCAACACCATCATCATCAACACCATCATCATCAACACCATCATCATCAACACTATCATCACCATCACCATCATCATCATAACCTTCATCATCCTCCCCATCACCATCACTATCATCATCATCAACGCCATCATCATCAACGCCATCATCATCAACACTATCATCACCATCATCATCATCACGTTCATCATCATCACCATAACCTTCATCATCAACACCATCATCATCAACACTATCATCACCATCATCACCTTCATTATCATCACCATCATCATCCTCACCATCACTATCATCATCATCACATTCTTCTTCACCACCACCATCGTCAGCATCACCATTATCGTCATCATCACCATCCTCATCAACAACATTGTCACCACCAACATCATCACCACCACCACCACCATCGTCATCATCATCTTCATCATCATCATCATCTTCATCATCACCACCACAAACACCATTGTCATTATCACCTTTATTATCATCATCATCACCTTCAAAATTTTTACCATAATCACCGTCATCATCACCTTTATCATCATCATCATCATCATCATAATCATCTGTTTTACATGGAGCGTGAAAATCTTTCTTGCTGTCTCTGCTGAGGAAATTTCTCTTTAAACCCTGACATTAAGTGACATTTACCTGCAAACGAAGCCTGTGCTGTCCCCGCTGGAGGCCACATCCATGTCTGCCCCTCTTCCTTCTGGGGCCAGGACTCCGGCTCTGTGATTGGCCGGAGTTGCGTGACGTCACTCCCATGCATGCGCGCGGGAGCCGCCAGTCATAGCACTCGCTGGTGAAGAAACGGCGCGGAGGGCTGTGCCGATGCGCATTACAAGGTATCTCCTGAACGGCGCACATTTAGGAGATATTTGCAGTACCTATAGTCAAGCCTTATTATAGGCTTACCTTTGGGTACAACTTTTAAATTTTAGGTTTACAACCACTTTAATTCCTGTCTTAGTGACAACAATACCAACCAGAGAGGAAATGAGGACAAATCTCTCCAACAAGAACATAAACCAAGCAAGGCCACATCAGATGTTTGTTGTCTTTGTCTCTGGTGGAGTTTTCCCTTCTCCTTGCTGTCAGAGGGACAGGAAATCATCCCAGCGGTGCTGCAGAAACGCCGTTACCTCCACTTCTTAGATTTGGATGGATCTACACTTTAAAATGTCCCCACAACCCCCACACTAAACAACGTTTGGAGACCCCCATTTGTCACCTCCTTATATCGTGTCCCCCTCACACTTACTGTCCACCCACCCTGAACTCACATATGAAGAAGCTGAAGAGAAATCTGAGAAGTGGAAGCACACAGCAGACGTGCCAATGAATTATAGATGAGAGGAAAGGAAATGATTTCTTCTAGAAGATCCCCTGGAGACAGTGAGGATTCCCGACAGACCGATCGTTCCCTGAGGAACGCACTGTGCAATCAGGACACTTTGGGGTTGATTTACTAAAGCTGTAAAGTGCAAAAAACTGGTGCAGCTTTGCATGGCAGCCAATCAGCTTGTTAAATCAAACTTTGACAATAAAACCTGGAAGCTGATTGGCTTCTGTGTGGAGCTGCACCAAATTTTGTTTGCACTTTCAAGCTTTAGTAAATCAACCCTATTGTCTCTCTCAGACACGTTGGGTCAGGCAGTTGGATTTTGTAATCGAATTGATTAATACACGAGATAGAGAAGGTGTGAGGACCTGGGTCAGAACTTGTGACCTCTGCTGTGTCTGGCGATGTCTCTTCTTGTTGAGCCACCTGGCATGTTGGACAGCTCCCCGGACAATCCCTCAAATAATCTTGCCTTGAACCTTGTTTCTGGTAAACCTTGAACCCTTTGCTCTTCTCATGAACGTCTTATCTTAGCCATGACTCTGCACTACCTGTTTGCCAGATAATTGTGCTCTCTCCACCCAATATCTCCGCTACCACCCATTTCTGACCCTTTGGTTGTCCCTTGGCTATGCTCCTGCTTGTTCCATATCTGCTTCATCTTCTCTCTCTCTCTCCCCTTCCCCCTCCCTCTCTCTCTCTCACCTTTGGAGGCCACAACCTGGCATTGGCACATCTCCAATCCCCACCATCAGGAGCTCTGATCAGGACCGGCTCCTTGGTCAGCCCGTGTTATCAGCTAGAAGATATGCTTGTGTATTCATCCCGCTGACTACTTGTGAAAATCTCAACTGCTTCAGCCACTGTCCTCCGAACCTGGACCTGGACCATAACAGAAGGTGAGGGAAGAGGACCACTGAACCCTCATCAGTATCTCCTCCTTGGGACTTGTTACCCCCGGATGATGGGATCAGTTAGGAGTCTGGGAAGACTTGTTACCCCCGGATGATGGGATCAGTTAGGAGTCTGGGAAGACTTGTTACCCCCAGATGATGGGATCAGTTAGGAGTCTGGGAAGAATTGTTACCCCCAGATGATGGGATCAGTTAGGAGTCTGAGAAGACTTGTTACCCCCAGATGATGGGATCAGTTAGGAGTCTGAGAAGACTTGTTACCCCCAGATGATGGGATCAGTTAGGAGTCTGAAAAAACTTGTTACCCCCAGATGATGGGATCAGTTAGGAGTCTGAGAAGACTTGTTACCCCCAGATGATGGGATCAGTTAAGAGTCTGAGAAGACTTGTTACCCCCGGATGATGGGATCAGTTAGGAGTCTGAGAAGACTTGTTACCCCCAGATGATGGGATCAGTTAGGAGTCTGGAAAGACTTGTTACCCCCAGATGATGGGATCAGTAAGGAGTCTGGGAAGACTTGTTACCCCCAGATGATGGGATCAGTTAGGAGTCTGGAAAGACTTGTTACCCCCAGATGATGGGATAAGTTAGGAGTCTGGGAAGACTTGTTACCCCCAGATGATGGGATCAGTTAGGAGTCTGGGAAGACTTGTTACCCCCAGATGATGGGATCAGTTAGGAGTCTGGGAAGACTTGTTACCCCCAGATGATGGGATCAGTTAGGAGTCTGAGAAGACTTGTTACCCCCAGATGATGGGATCAGTTAGGAGTCTGGGAAGACTTGTTACCCCCGGATGATGGGAGAGGCTGGGGGAGCCATCAAACATTTTTCAATTGTCTTTTTGCTCTGCATGGGCGGGGTGACATTACATAATTATAGATGAGTGCTATTTTTGGTCCTTGTTTTTTGGGATTTCTACACAATTTCCTTCCGGATTTCAGAACTTTAAAGTCTTTAGAGAAATGTCTGGATAGATGAATCTTCTATAGGGGAGATGGATGGGGGAGGGGGTCGCTATCACACTGAGCACATTGTGACCTTCAGACGATCAGAGAATTTCCATCATTTCCCTTCACAGCGCTGGATACAAATTTCTCCACCGGAACGCCAGCCGGCATCTGGTAAATGTCATCGGCTCCAATAAGACTCATCGCCTCTTTATTATCATCATAAAGGAGAATGCTTCCAGATGTCGCCCCCCTGCCTGGGCCAATCTCCATCCATCCCCTGGAAGTCGGAGGGCGGGGGGCTCATGGCTCCATCAGTGCAGTGGAGATGAACACAATATTCTACATCTACGTATTGTGTGAATCTACGTATTGTGTGAATCTACGTATTGTGTGAATCTACGTATTGTGTGAATCTACGTATTGTGTGAATCTACATATTGTGTGAATCTACGTATTGTGTGAATCTACGTATTGTGTGAATCTACGTATTGTGTGGATTGTTTCCCCGGCATCATCTGAAAAATTCACCTATCTTCATGGCTGTACCCCAGGATGGGAACGTCCTCTACTCCACACCGGAACATCAGACACCGGAGCTCCATACCGGAACATCAGACACTGGAGCTCCATAACGGAACATCAGACACTGGAGCTCCATAACGGAACATCAGACACTGGAGCTCCATAACGGAACATCAGACACTGGAGCTCCATACCGGAACATCAGACACCGGAGCTCCACACCGGAACATCAGACACTGGAGCTCCACACCGGAACATCAGACACTGGAGCTCCACACCGGAACATCAGACACTGGAGCTCCACACCGGAACATCAGACACTGGAGCTCCACACCGGAACATCAGACACTGGAGCTCCATACTGGAACATCAGACACTGGAGCTCCACACCGGAACATCAGACACCGGAGCTCCATACTGGAACATCAGACACTGGAGCTCCACACCGGAACATCAGACACTGGAGCTCCACACTGGAACATCAGACACTGGAGCTCCATACCGGAACATCAGACACTGGAGCTCCATACCGGAACATCAGACACCGGAGTTCCACATCGGAACATCAGACACCGGAGCTCCACACCGGATCATCAGACACTGGAGCTCCACTTCGGAACATCAGACACTGGAGCTCCATGCTGGAACATCAGACACTGGAGCTCCATGCTGGAACATCAGACACTGGAGCTCCATACCGGAACATCAGACACTGGAGCTCCATACCGGAACATCAGACACTGGAGCTCCACACCGGAACATCAGACACTGGAGCTCCACACCGGAACATCAGACACCGGAGCTCCATACAGGAACATCAGACACTGGAGCTCCATACAGGAACATCAGACACTGGAGCTCCACACCGGAACATCAGACACTGGAGCTCCATACCGGAACATCAGACACTGGAGCTCCGTACCGGAACATCAGACACTGGAGCTCCACACCGGAACATCAGACACTGGAGCTCCACACCGGAACATCAGACACCGGTGCTCCATGCTGGAACATCAGACACCAGAGCTCCATACTGGAACATCAGACACCGGAGCTCCATGCTGGAACATCAGACACTGGAGCTCCATGCTGGAACATCAGACACTGGAGCTCCACACCAGAACATCAGACACTGGAGTTCCACATCGGAACATCAGACACCGGAGCTCCACACCGGAACATCAGACACTGGAGCTCCACACCGGAACATCAGACACTGGAGCTCCATAACGGAACATCAGACACCGGAGCTCCATACTGGAACATCAGACACTGGAGCTCCATACCGGAACATCAGACACCGGAGCTCCATACTGGAACATCAGACACTGGAGCTCCACACCGGAACATCAGACACCGGAGCTCCACACCGGAACATCAGGCACTGGAGCTCCACACCGGAACATCAGACACTGGAGCTCCACACCGGAACATCAGACACTGGAGCTCCACACCGGAACATCAGACACTGGAGCTCCATACCAGAACATCAGACACTGGAGCTCCACACCGGAACATCAGACACTGGAGCTCCATAATGGAACATCAGACACCAGAGCTCCATACTGGAACATCAGACACCGGAGCTCCATACCGGAACATCAGACACTGGAGCTCCATACTGGAACATCAGACACCGGAGCTCCATACTGGAACATCAGACACCGGAGCTCCATACTGGAACATCAGACACCGGAGCTCCACACCGGAACATCAGACACTGGAGCTCCATACTGGAACATCAGACACTGGAGCTCCACACCGGAACATCAGACACTGGAGCTCCATACCGGAACATCAGACACCGGAGCTCCATACTGGAACATCAGACACCGGAGCTCCATACCGGAACATCAGACACCGGAGCTCCATACCGGAACATCAGACACCGGAGCTCCACACCGGAACATCAGACACTGGAGCTCCATACCGGAACATCAGACACCGGAGCTCCATACCGGAACATGAGACACCGGAGCTCCATACCGGAACATCAGACACTGGAGCTCCACACCTGAACATCAGACACTGGAGCTCCACACCGGAACATCAGACACCGGAGCGCCACACCGGAACATCAGACACTAGAGCTCCACACCGGAACATCAGACACCTGAGCCGCACACCGGAACATCAGACACCGGAGCTCCATACAGGAACATCAGACATTGGAGCTCCATACCGGAACATCAGACATTGGAGCTCCATACCGGAACATCAGACACTGGAGCTCCATACCGGAACATCAGATACCGGAGCTCCATACCGGAACATCAGACACCGGAGCTCCATAACGGAACATCAGACACCGGAGCTCCATGCCGGAACATTAGACACTGGAGTTCCATACCGGAACATCAGACACTGGAGCTCCATACCGGAACATCAGACACCGGAGCTCCATAACGGAACATCAGACACTGGAGCTCCATACTGGAACATCAGACACTGGAGCTCCACACCGGAACATCAGACACCGGAGCTCCACACCGGAACATCAGACACTGGAGCTCCATACTGGAACATCAGACACTGGAGCTCCAAAGCGGAACATCAGACACTGGAGCTTCATACCGGAACATCAGACACTGGAGCTCCATAGCGGAACATCAGACACTGGAGCTCCATACCGGAACATCAGACACTGGAGCTCCATACCGGAACATTAGACACCGGAGCGTCACACCGGAACATCAGACACCGGAGCTCCATACTGGAACATCAGACACTGGAGCTCCATACCGGAACATCAGACACCGGAGCTCCATACTGGAACATCAGACACCGGAGCTCCATACTGGAACATCAGACACCGGAGCTCCATACCGGAACATCAGACACCGGAGCTCCATACCAGAAAATCAGACACTGGAGCTCCATACCGGAACATCAGACACTGGAGCTCCATACCGGAACATCAGACACCGGAGCTCCACACCGGAACATCAGATACTGGAGCTCCATAACGGAACATCAGACACCGGAGCTCCATAGCGGAACATCAGACACCGGAGCTCCATAGCGGAACATCAGACACCGGAGCTCCATACCGGAACATCAGACACCGGAGCTCCATACCGGAACATCAGACACCGGAGCTCCATACCAGAACATCAGACACTGGAGCTCCATACTGGAACATCAGACACTGGAGCTCCATACCGGAACATCAGACACTGGAGCTCCATACCGGAACATCAGACACCAGAGCTCCATACCAGAACTTCAGACACTGGAGCTCCATACTGGAACATCAGACACTGGAGCTCCACACCGGAACATCAGACACCGGAGCTCCATACTGGAACATCAGACACCGGAGCTCCATACCGGAACATCAGACACTGGAGCTTCATACCGGAACATCAGACACTGGAGCTCCACACCGGAACATCAGACACCGGAGCTCCATACCAGAACATCAGACACTGGAGCTCCATACTGGAACATCAGACACTGGAGCTCCACACCGGAACATCAGACACTGGAGCTCCATACCGGAACATCAGACACCGGAGCTCCATACCGGAACATCAGACACTGGAGCTTCATACCGGAACATCAGACACTGGAGCTCCACTCCGGAACATCAGACACCGGAGCTCCATACCAGAACATCAGACACTGGAGCTCCATACTGGAACATCAGACACTGGAGCTCCACACCAGAACATCAGACACTGGAGCTCCATACTGGAACATCAGACACCGGAGCTCCATACCGGAACATCAGACACTGGAGCTCCACACCGGAACATCAGACACTGGAGCTCCATACTGGAACATCAGACACCGGAGCTCCATACCGGAACACCAGACACTGGAGCTCCATACTGGAACATCAGACACCGGAGCTCCATACCGGAACATCAGACACTTGAGCTCCACACCGGAACATCAGACACCGGAGCTCCATACGAGAACATCAGACACCGGAGCTCCATACTGGAACATCAGACACTGGAGCTCTACACCGGAACATCAGACACTGGAGCTCCATACTGGAACATCAGACACTGGAGCTCCACACCGGAACATCAGACACCGGAGCTCCATACCAGAACATCAGACACTGGAGCTCCACACCGGAACATCAGACACTGGAGCTCCACACCGGAACATCAGACACTGGAGCTCCGTACCGGAACATCAGACACCGGAGCTCCACACCGGAACATCAGACACTGGAGCTCCATAACGGAACATCAGACACCGGAGCTCCATAGCGGAACATCAGACACCGGAGCTCCATACTGGAACATCAGACACTGGAGCTCCATACCAGAACATCAGACACCGGAGCTCCACACCGGAACATCAGACACTGGAGCTCCACACCGGAACATCAGACACTGGAGCTCCATACTGGAACATCAGACACTGGAGCTCCATACCGGAACATCAGACACTGGAGCTCCATAGCGGAACATCAGACATCGGAGCTCCATACTGGAACATCAGACACCGGAGCTCCATACCGGAACATCAGACACCGGAGCTCCATACCGGAACATCAGACACTGGAGCTCCATAACGGAACATCAGACACCGGAGCTCCACACCGGAACATCAGACACTGGAGCTCCATAACGGAACATCAGACACCGGAGCTCCACACCGGAACATCAGACACTGGAGCTCCATAATGGAACATCAGACAGCGGAGCTCCATACCGGAACATCAGACACCGGAGCTCCACACCGGAACATCAGACACTGGAGCTCCATACTGGAACATCAGACACCAGAGCTCCATACTGGAACATCAGACACCGGAGCTCCATACCGGAACATCAGACACTGGAGCTCCATACTGGAACATCAGACACCGGAGCTCCATACTGGAACATCAGACACCGGAGCTCCATACTGGAACATCAGACACCGGAGCTCCACACCGGAACATCAGACACCACAGACTACAAGGTCATACCTCGAGGC
>BLSH010551910.1:56623-61628 GCA_018402905.1 Glandirana rugosa | reverse complement strand
CGGGGGAGTCCATGACGGGGGAGTCCATGACGGGGGAGTCCATGACGGGGGAGTCTATGACGGGGGAGTCTATGACGGGGGAGTCTATGACAGGGGAGTCCATGACGGGGGAGTCCATGACGGGGGAGTCTATGACGGGGGAGTCTATGACAGGGGAGTCTATGACAGGGGAGTCCATGACAGGGGAATCTATGACGGGGGAGTCTATGAGGGGGGAGTCTATGAGGGGGGAGTCCATGACGGGGGAGTCATTGACAGCATGTTGGGAAACAATGAGTAACGCATAAAACCGATTTTTAAAGCAATTTGGATTGACATAAATGAATTGATCCAACACACAATATGGAGTGATTCTCTGTGAGTTTACCGATTCATAGAATTATCACCCCCAGTTATAGAAAAGATTTCCCATTAAACGTGAGGAATAAAGAGATTCGTTTTTTACTTATTCAGAAATCAATGCATTTATTTATCAATTTTTTTATATTTTCGGCACACAAATTATTTAAACGTTTTTTAAATAAAAGTGGAATTGATGAAGAGATTTCTGCGCATGTAACAGACGCTGAGTATAAATGGGGAAATGAATGGAGATCGTCCTAGAAGATCGTTTACAATAATGAGTCCAATCATCGGCCATGTAAAGTGTAATATCCGGTGATGAATCCGGTGATGAATCCGGTGATGAATCCGGTGATGCGATCCCTGGGGGTGTCTTCTGTGGAGTGAGGAGAGCTGCGCTCATTAACAAGCCGGTGCCGCCATTTGTGCGCGGCTGGCGTGCGTCCCCCGCGGGGCTCCGGTGGCGTTCATCCATAAGACTTCTAATAAATGGAGGAACACGTCTCTCCCCTCCCCCCATACTCTGCTCTCTTCTGGTTTGGTCGCTCAGTGTCCCCGGTTGGTGTCCCCGGTGTCGGCAGCGCGTTGTGGTCATGTGACAGACCTCGCCCTTTCCAACAATTCCAGATTCTTCATCAGCGGAGTTCCTCTCCAATCATTCAATATTTATCTCACAAATCCCACTTTACAGACCAGAGAGTCATCAATAATTCTGCGGTCAGAAACGTTCGCTGTCTTCTGATTAAACATTCATAGCAGAGGCGTCTCACCGCGCGCTCCGCCATTTATTACTTTTCCCTGCTGGAGGAGTCACACGTTGCATGCTGGGAATCTGCATGGTAATTCCTGGACCCCCTATGACTCCTCCACCTAGACCTGATGGTGGAATCAACGTTCAGTCCCTCTGAAGCCACATAAAGATCTCTTCAATCAGCAAAGGCCTCTGGGGGGAAATTAATGTGCCAACAGTTCAGGCTCCTGAGTCTGTAGGGTCGTCTCTGTATATCGGGGGCAGGGGCTGTCTAAGGTGTAGACAGGACCTCTTTACAGAGATGAGTGCTGATGGCCTCTGGTCCTTCTACCTTCTGTAGTGAAAACATTAAAGAACCCCAACCTGTTCCTGCTTTAGGCTGCCCCCCCCCCCCAGCCCCGTTACCCTCCAACCAAACCCTTAAACAAATAACCACAAAACGTAAAGGGAGTGTTGAGTGTTTTGGGGGCTTTGTTGAGTTTTGTGAAGACCTGAAAGCAGCCAAAGATATAAAGAACAGCCAATATGGAGAGGACATAAAAGAAACTGGCAATACTTCACTCGTGGGTTGGCCCCAACCCTCTCCCACCACCAGATATCATTTTAGCAGCTCTGGAACTTCTGGTTTGATACCTATAACCTCATCTCCAAAATAATGCCCCATCCTGTGGCAGGGTTAATACCCCCTGCATCATTGTTGGGTTCATGCCCATCTTGGGGTTCCATCATGCAGATGGATATTCAGCCCCCAGGTGAGACGACTGCACTGATGGGAAAGGTGAGAATTTCCTGGTAATGGTGGGACTGATTGTGGCCCCCCGTGATTCTGCCGCCACTGTTTCTCCGGGGTCATTCTCTGAGTTTATGGAAATCCATGCCACCTTGGATCATGGGGTGCTGCCACCCAGTCCTGGGAGGACATTTCCATTCATGGTTGGATGGAACTACAATGGCTGATCTTTGATGGTTCATGGAGATCATTTATTTCCAATCTCTAATTGTATTCTAGCACCCTAACGTGTGTCGGCCGCCAGGGGTCTGATTGTCCTCGTCTCATGACAAGGCTCCCCCATGTTGTGTCCTGATTCTTCTAGGTCATTGAACATCTATAATATCTGATGGGTCCATGAAAATGTACAGATTCCACAATGGCCACCAGCTGGGCGTGTGTTCCAGATCACCCATTAGCAGTGTGGGTGATTATTTCATCTGTACATCACCTGCTTGTGGCATCCTTTACTGGACTATCCACTGCACATACAGCTGATCTAGACTGTCTACTTCACCTCCATCTGTTCTAGACTTTCTACTGATCCTCCATGTTATCTAGACTATCTACTAATCCTCTATCTGATCCAGACTGTCTACTTCACCTCCATCTGTTCTAGACTGTCTACTGATCCTCCATATTATCTAGACTATCTACTAATCCTCTATCTGATCCAGACTGTCTACTATACCTCCATCTGTTCTAGACTGTCTACTGATCCTCCATATTATCTAGACTATCTACTAATCCTCTATCTGATCCAGACTGTCTACTATACCTCCATCTGTTCTATACTGTCTACTAATCCTCTATCTGACAGAAGCAGTTGTTTTCACCTAAACATCACCTGCTTGTGGCATCCTTTTCTACACTTTCCACTGCACATACAGCTGATCCAGACTATCTAATGATCCTATGCTTGCACCACCGTCTGATCTAAACTTATAGCAAGAGAAACAGGGGGAACTGTAATATGGACTTTTTAGGCACACAAATACGTATGATAAAATTCAAAAAGGTTTTATTACAAAGTTCATTAAAATATAGCAGACAATAGACTTGTTAATCACACTATTGCACTGCCTTTAGGGAATAAATCACCACTCAAACAACATATTGCACCATAAAGTATTTGACATATAAAGCCAACAGGTAAGTGTAATGGAGTCCAAAGTGCTTGATGTTGCTTGCCATGTGCTATCAAACTTCTTCAATTGCTTGACATGTTGCGCGCCGAGCGCTTCCTCAGGAGCTTAGAGGCCACTGGTGTGCATAAGAAACAAGTAGATGTTATATATAAATCACTATACCAGAAAAGTAGATACACAACAATAGTGTAATTAAAAAGGTGGGGGGGGGGGTTCAGGCTGTCAATTGGCTATCAGTGAGTCGCTACTACGCTAACCACCACCGCCAAGGAGCAAACCATCAACTATGGGGGGCCATAACATAGGGTGAACTACTACTTGTACTTCCAGTGTTCTACCAATATACTTCTGTTTCCTTCTAGAACCTAAAATAACCAGAAGACCCCCCCCGGCTGGTAACACCCGCCTGACTACCTATTGTTATTAAATGAATGCTTCACATCACTGCTCCATAGTGAGTCTTCCCTGGATTATATTATGCTATATACCTGGCTTCATATCTATAGTGATATCTTCCAAGTCTTTATCTATAATTATGCGGATACCTATGCTGGTTTATGATCTTTAATTGGTAGTTGTTGCTTTGCTGCTTTTTTGTGATTATTGTCTTCCCTGTAACGGAACGCCGTTTTCAATTAATGTATAACCACAGCTGCAATATTACTATGTTATGGGCGCCCCCGTATTTGATGGTTTGCTCCATGGCGGTGGTGGTTAGCATAGTAGTGACTCACTGATTAATAACACTATTGTTGTGTATCTACTTTTCTGGTATAGTGATTTATATATAACATTTACTTGTTTCTTATGCACACCAGTGGCCTCCAAGCTCCTGAGGAAGCGCTCGGCGCGCAACATGTCGAGCAATTGAAGAAGTTTGATAGCACAAGTCAAGCAACATCAAGCTCTTTGGACTCCATTACACTTACCTGTTGGGTTTATAAGTCAAACACTTTATGGGGCAATATGTTGCTTGAATGGTGATTTATTCGCTAAAGGCCGTGCAATAGTGTGATATACAAGTCTATTGTGTGTTATATTTTAATGAATTTTAGAATAAAACCTTTTTGAATTTTATCATACGTATTTGTGTGCCTAAAAAGTCCATATTACAGTTCCCCTGTTTCTCTTGCTATTTGATTTAATTAGGACGTGGCACAGGCTACAACTTCTGAATCCATATACCACTATATGGTGATACAAACTCCCTTTTATCTGATCTAGACTATCCACTAATCCTCCATCTGATCTAGACTGTCTACTGCACCCCCATCTGATCTAGACTGTCTACTGCACCTCCATCTGATCTAGACTGTCTACTGCACCTCCATCTGATCTAGACTGTCTACTGCACCCCCATCTGATCTAGACTGTCTACTGCACCCCCATCTGATCTAGACTATCTACTGCACCCCCATCTGATCTAGACTGTCTACTGCACCTCCATCTGATCTAGACTGTCTACAGCACCTCCATCTGATCTAGACTGTCTACTGCACCTCCATCTGATCTAGACTATCTACTGCACCTCCATCTGATCTAGACTGTCTACTGCACCTCCATCTGATCTAGACTGTCTACTGCACCCCCATCTGATCTAGACTGTCTACTGCACCCCCATCTGATCTAGACTATCTACTGCACCTCCATCTGATCTAGGCTATCTACTGCACCTCCATCTGATCTAGACTGTCTACTGCACCCCCATCTGATCTAGACTGTCTACTGCACCCCCATCTGATCTAGACTGTCTACTGCACCCCCATCTGATCTAGGCTGTCTACTGCACCCCCATCTGATCTAGACTGTCTACTGCACCTCCATCTGATCTAGACTGTCTACTGAGGAAGCTATCTTCATCTGAACCTCACCTCATTGTGGCATCCATTTCTAGATTATCCATTGCATACAGATGATCCAGACTGCATACTGATCCTCCATCTGTTCTAGACTATCTACTGATCCCCCATATGTTTTAGGATATTTATTGATCCT
>BLSH010551819.1:422329-439787 GCA_018402905.1 Glandirana rugosa | reverse complement strand
TGATCCTGAGGGTGGCTGCGCTGATAAACATTCAGCGCAGCCCCCCCTGTCAGGAGAGCAGCCGATCGGCTCTCCGCTGCTCAGGTCTGCAGACCTGAGCAGAGGAAAAGCCGATCAACGGCTCTTCCTATTTACACTGTGATCAGCCGTGATTGGTCACGGCTGATCACATGGTAAAAGGCTTCGGATCGAAGCCTTTTACCTCGGTCGGTAATGCGGTGGGTCAGCCTGACCCACGGCACCACCGATCGCCGCGATGCGCGCCCCCAGGGGCGCGCGATCGCGCATTATCCTGAGGACGTCAATAGACGTCCAGTCAGGATAATGAACCCCCCGCCCGGACGTCATTTGTCAATGCGCCGGGCGGGAAGTGGTTAAAGTGCCTCTGATTAACCCCAAATAAAGTTCAGCTGTTCTAGTTGGTCTTTTCTGACATTTTCTTAGTTGCATCCTACAGCAAACACCATGGTCCACAGAGAGCTTCCAAAGCATCAGAGAGATATTAAAAGGTATCAGTCAGGAGAAGGGTACAAAAGAATTTCCAAGGCATCAGATATACCATAGAACACAGTGAAGACAGTCATCATCAAGTGGATAAAATGTAGCATAACAATGACATTACCAAGAACTGGACGTTCCTCCAAAATTCATTAAAAGATGAGAAGAAAACTGGTCAGAGAGGCTGCCAATAGGCCTAAAGCAACATTAAAGGAGCTGCAGGAATATCTGGCAAGCACTGGCTGTGTGGTGTGACAACAATCTACTGTATTCTTCATATGTCTGGGCTATGGGGTAGAGTGGCAATACGGAAGTCTTTTCTTCTGAAGTCTCCCAAAAGCATGTGGGAAAATGTGTTATGGTCTGATGAAACCAAGGTTGAACTTTTTGTCTATAATTCCAAAAGATATGTTTGGTGCAAAAACAACACTGCACATCACCAAAAGGACATCATACCCACATTGAAGCATGGTGGTGGCAGCATCATGCTTTGGGGCTGTTTTTCTTCAGCTGGAACAGGGTCCTTAGTCAAGGTAGAGAGTAGACATGTGCATGCCAAAAAAAATTGTTTTGCTTCGTTTTGATTCGTGAATCTAGTTATTTTGTTTAGTTAAAGCGGTTGCATACCCTCTTTTTTGACTTTTACCTACAGGTAAGCCTATAATAAGACTTACCTGTAGGTAAAATGTATATCTCCTAAACCTGCATGGTTTAGGAGATATTCACGCTTCTTGCAGCCGTGAGGTCCCGGCGAAGGCCCGGCGCATGACGCCGGACCTTGCAGGAAACCTTGCATGTCGCGGCACTGGCCACTCACAGCGCCGGAGCCGTTCACCCAGAAGGATCCCCTGAGGGAACATGTCGGCTCCCTATGCGGGGACCGAGCGGACCCGTCAGAGCTTCGTTCTGGGGTAAGCATTTCATAATGAGCTAGTATGCAGTGCATACTAGCTCATTATGCCTTTCCCTTACAGGTTTTTTTTTTTTTACTGGTATACAACCGCTTTAAATTTGGTTGATTCGTTTAATCCGTATTTGGAATTCTTATGCAGAATTAATATTCAGAATTTTTCGAATTTACAGATTTTTTTTCGATTCAAATTGATACATTTTGGAATCGGTCGAAACTAAAATGTTAGATTTTTTTAAAATCAAATGCAGCAACAAGCAAAATAAAATCGTCATCAAATGATTACAATGACCCTTGAAATCACCTATGGCTTAACAAAAACAGCATTATTTCGAAATGGTACTCTAATAACACACAAAGGGGTTGATTTACTAAAACTGGAGAGTGCAAAGTCTTGTGCAGCTGTGCATGGTAGCAAATCAGCTTCCAACTTCAGCTTGTTCAATTCAGCTTTGACAAAAAAAACTGGAAGCTGATTGGCTTCTATGCAGAGCTGCACCAGATTTTGCACACTCCAGTTTTAGTAAATCAACCCCAAAGTCTTTGATTTCAGAAATATGTTTACAGTTTAAATTTGAATGTAATGAGATGTAAAATTTGATTTGAATTTCAATTTCAGTTTCAGAAATTCGGACAAATTTCGTTTTATTCGGAACATTTGGTAAACTTCATTTATACTGTAATTCGGATATTCGGATATATCCAAATTTCTGAATAATGAAAAATTTGTCTGAATATTAATTCGGAACATAACAAACCGCACATGTCTAGTAGATAGAATTATGAACAGTTCCAAATACCAGTCAATATTGGCACAAAACCTTCAGGCTTCTACTAGAAAGCTGAACACGACGAGGAACTTCATCTTTCAGCCTGACAGCGACCCAAAGCATACATCCAAATCAACAAAGGAATGGCTTCACCAGCAGATTAAAGTTTTGGAATGGCCCAGCTAGAGCCCAGACCTAAATCCGATTGAAAATCTGTGGGGTGATCTGAAGAGGGCTGTGCACAGGAGATGCCCTTGCAATCTTACAGATTTTGAGTGTTTTTGCAAAGAAGAGTGGGCAAATATTGCCAAGTCAAGATGTGCCATCCTGATAGACTCATACCCAAAAAAGACAGAGTGCTGTAATAAAATCAAAAGGTGCTTCAACAAAGTATTTATTTAAGGGTCTGCACACTTATGCAACCGTATTATTTTAGTTTTTTTATTTTTACTTCCCTCCACCTAAAATATTTCAGTTTGTTGTCTAACTGGGTTGTACAGTTTAGAGGTCACATTAAAGGGGGAAAAAGTACTGAAGTGATTTATCTTTGTCTCATTTTTTTTACATCACAGAAACCTGACATTTTAACAGGGGTGTATGAACTTTTTATATCCATTGTACTTACCTATTTTGAGCCACTCTGGTTCAATCATGTGATCTCCCCTGTGTCAGGCAGCAGCGACTGCAGGGGAGAGAAAATAATGCTCAACAATGGCTCATAATATAAGGCAGTGGCAGTCCGTCCATGAAGGGCGCAGGGCGTCACCCCCCTACTCCATGCGCCTAACCCCTAATCTACATGCAGGGTGCCTGACACATGGATTTCTAGGGGTCTTTTTTTTTAAAGCACATGCTTAGAGTCTTAGGCTCTAATTGGCTTTGTAAAAGCGTGGGCTCGGAGCACAGAGCACTGTGCCCTGAGCCCACCCAGTTGTGTGTCAATAGCAAATTAATATTCACAATTGTCTTCCTGATTCTTCTCCCGGCCAGGGAGTCTTTTTTTTTTCAAAGAAATTTTATTGATCATATAAAAGCAAGACAGAGCATCATGGTACAAACAGGCACAATAATAAGTCACAACATAAGTAACAACAGAATCAGAGAGCCAAGGTGCCACAACACAGTGAGCAGTGCACATAGATAGTTGGATGGATCTCCCTGTAACAAAATCGGGGTAAGAAAAAAGAACTTGGTTAACATGTGGGAGTAGGTGAAGGTAAGGGAAAGGGGATGGGGGTAGTCCGCCTGGATTTGTAGGAAGATGTAGGGGCGAGGATAGGAGGTGGTTACCAATATTAGAGCGTATATCGAAGGGTTAGCAGGTAGAAACGATGTCCAGATAGATAATCGAATACCTAAGTCCTCTGATATCTGAAAAAGTCTTGTATACTCTCGATTTCCTCCTGGAAGAAGGTGGCAGTGATAAAAGGCGTCAATTTGCGAAAGAATAAGTCAGAGTGTCTGGAGTTTGTGAGGTCGGTGTTGAGCTTATCCTTGTAGAATAGTGAGATCATCTCTTTTTTGATCTGAGGAATGGAGGGGCTCATAGTAGAGGTCCATTGTTTGAGAATGACTCGGCGGGCCACAAGGAGGCAGGTGAGTGTCTAATCCTTGAGCTGAGGATCAACGGGATTGGGTTGGGGGGAACGTAATATAAGCTGTTTGTCCCAGTGACCGAAAATTAGGAGTAGAGGGTCCCTTGGAAGGTTGAGCTGGGTTATGCTCTTGATGAAGATTATGACCTGGTCCCAGAAGGCGGTTATGAAAGAGCATGACCAGAAACGATGGTGCAAAGACGGCCTAGGATGGTTGCAGAGGGGGCACAAAGATGCAGAGGGGTTGGCCTTGTCCATGATAAAAGGGATGAAAGCCAGGTGTATAATTTTGAGTTGCGTCTCCCTCCATATTTCATTGGGAGTGATTTGGAGCGTTTTCGTGTATCCAAGCATTATTTTATCCGTGAGGTCTGGATCTGTGAAGTGTTTACTCCAGTGGTCGACAGAGGTGCATCAGAAGAGGTTTGTAAATGCTCGATATGGCATAGGAGCCGGTTTGTATAAGGCTGTCTATTATGGTTCTGCGGAATCGTTTGTTTGGCTCTGAACAGGATGCCCGTAGAAAGCTAAGACATTGCCAGTAGTGAAATATGTGGAACTTGGGAATAGAGTACTCGTTGACTAAGTGAGTGAAGCTGTGTGGTAGACCTGTATTTTCGTCACATAGGGAGAAGGTAGAGAGACCGTTTTGCTCCCAGTGTAGAAAGATTTTGTGATCCAGTCCTGGTGGGAAATTGGGATTACCTCGGATAGGGAGGTAGGGAGAGATAAACGGAGAGACTTTGGTAGGTTTCCTGTATTCTCTCCATGCCAGTGCCGTGTCTCTAATGAGGAGATTGTTTTGAAGGTGGGATGGCAGGGATTGCCACTTGACATGCATGATGGCCACCAAGGATAGGGGAGAAACCATTGAAGACTCCAAGGGAAAATTGGAATAGCGAGTAGATTGCTTAATCCAGTCCATGCTGTAGCGGAGAAGGCATGCAATATTGTACAGCCTGATGTTGGGGAGGCCTATACCTCCCTCGCTCCTGAGGAGGTGCAGTTTGGAGAGTGCTATGTGTGGTCGCCTCTGTTTCCAAAGAAAATTTGATATGGCTTTATTTAGATTTTGAACATCTTTATGTTTCAGTAACAATGGTGTGGTCTGAAGGGGGTACAAAAGTCGGGCGAAGCTGACCATCTTTACCAAGTGGCACCTCCCCATGAGCGAGAGCGGGAGATCCATCCAGGAGTTCAGCTCTTGTGTGAGCCTGGCAAAAAGAGGTGGGAAATGAAGGTGATACAGAGAGGAGGGTAATGTCCCTATCTTGACCCCCAGGTATGTGATATGAGAGTGGGCGAGTTGAAAGGGTGCATTATGGGCCCAGGGAGGGTTTTTGGTGTGACCTAGCGGGAGGATTTCGTTTTTATGGTAGTTGGTGCGGAGGCCTGAGCATAGTTTAAATTTATCAAAAATGCTCATTATGGTTGGCATATCTGCCGCATGGTTGGCTGTGAAGATGAGAACATCGTCGGCAAAGAGGCAGAAGCGGAGTTCCCTATCCCCAACTTTTATTCCATGTAGGGGGGCCTGGTAAGTTATGTATCTTGAAAGGGGTTCGAGGGCTAAATTAAATAGCAGGGGTGACAGGGGGCACCCCTGCCTGGTGCCCTTATGGAGGGTGAAATCATCTGTGAGAAGACCGGCCACCACCAGCCTGGCAGTTGGCTCGGAGTACATGGAGCGGACTAGGTGGGTAAAAGGGCCCCCAAAACCCAGCTTCGTAAGCACCAAGTGGAGCCAGTTGAAGTTTGCGTTATTGCCTTTTCGGCATCTAGGGTGATAATGGCCTGCCCCCCCACCGAGGAACCCTGTGCGCTTTCCAGGACTGCCAGAACTTTCCTAATGTTCAGAGTGGCTGTTCTACCCCTTACAAAGCCTGAGTGAGCTGGATCAATTATATGCAGAATTATGGAGGATAGTCTGGATGCTACTATTTTGGAAAGGATCTTAACATCTATATTGAGTAAGGAGATGGGTCTGTATGAGCCCGGGATGGTGGGGTCTTTCCCCTTTTTGGCGAGAAGTTTGATGGTGGCTTGGTTCCCTGTGGGAGGGTATGAGCCCCCTTCCCATAGCTTGGAGTATACGGCTAGTAGTGGGGAGGTTACCATATCCTGGAATGCTTTGTAAAATTCTCCCGTGAGACCGTCAGGGCCCGGGGCTTTAGAAGATGCTAGGTGCCGTATAGTAGAGTTTAGTTCGTCTAATGTGATTGGTGCGTTTAGGGATTCCAGTTGGGCAGGTGTAATTTTGGGAAGAGGAGTTTGATCCAGGAAAGATTGCGCTATGGTCTCGTCCATGTGGTCTGGGGCGTAAAGGGATTTATAGTAGTGAAGCATGATTTGACTTAGGTCATTGGGGTCTGATCGTAGTGTCCCCGAGGGGTCTTGTAAGGAGGTAATATGAGTAGGGGCCTCTGCATAATCTGGTTAATAGTTTACCGGCTTTATTGCCATATTTGTGCATAGTGGCCTCAAACTGTGTTTTCTGTAGTTTTTCTAAGTTATCACTCCATGCATCGAAAGCTTTTTGGCTAGCAGCCACTCAGACCTCGAGTCAGGGGTATTGGAGTGAGATAGGGATGATTGCGCCTTTCTAAGCCTCTCGCTAGCTGTTTTATAGCTTGAGAACAGATGTTTTTTATATGAAGCTGTGCAGGAGATGATGTGGCCTCGTAGGAAGGCCTTTCCGGCCTCCCAAAATAGATTAGGTTCCTGCACATGAGCAGCATTATGGGAACTAAAATATCGCCATTCCGCATTCAAAAAAGAAATAAAATCCTTGTTGTGTTGTAGGTAAGAGGGGAATCTCCATAGGTTATGTGGTTTCGGTCTGTCAGCAAGGAGCAGTGTTAATGAGACTGGAGCATGATCGGATATTGCTATGGGATGAATATCCACCGCCCTCAACAGAGGGACAAGATGGTCTGTGGAGAAAAAATAATCTATCCGTGTAAGGGTATTGTGTGGATGGGAAAAAAATGTAAAGTCCCTGTCAGTCGGATGTAGCAATCTCCAAGCATCTACAAGGTGAAGGGAGCGCATTGTATCAGGGAATAGAGTAGCGGAGGGGTCGGGTCGCGACAGACGAGTGCGTTTTGGGGAAGATTTATCCTCCAGAGGGTCCATTACAGCGTTAAAGTCCCCTCCTATTATGTGGGGAATGTGAGGGTTCCTCAACAGGAACACCGCCATTTCTCCAAAAAAAGGCTTGGTGGGGCCGTTGGGGGCATAGATATTGGAGATAAGGTAGTCCTTATTGGCTACTTGGATATGGGCCGTGAGTAACCTCCCAGATTTGTCAGACTCCACAGAGACCACTGTGCATGGTAGGTTTATATTGATCAGGATAAGGACCCCCGCTTTGTGACCTATGGCCTGAGATCCCAGGACTGTCCGCACCCAAAGCCTCCGCATGCGATGGAAGTCCGACGAAGGGAGGTGGGATTATTAGAGGAGGGCAATGTCGGTTTTGAGCCTTTTCAGATGGCGGAGAATTTTAATTCTCTTTTGGGGTGACCTAAGGCCTTTCACGTTCCATGAGACTAGATTAATTAATGGAACGATGGCGAGAGATTTGAGGAGTTAGGATTGGCATTATACAGGTGGGATGAGGAAGAAGGGGCTGAGACCGATGATTTCCAGGCGGCGTAGGTTGGGGATACCGCTAGTGTGTATGAAGGTATAATTGGTTGAAGGGGTGGGAGTACCCGGTGGAGGTAGGGAGAGGGGGGTAAACAATAGATAACATTGAAACATAACCAAAAAAGCGAACAATCATTGAACTTCACTTTTTTCCGCATGTTTAAGCTGTGTGAAGGCTGCTCCCAGTAAGGCGGCTCAAGGAGGGGAGGAGAAAAAAACGGACTCCTGAGGACCACTTGAGGCTGTTTTTTTTTAGTCTAGGCACCTGCAGCAAAAACTGAGGTATACAGGGGGGGAGGGATCTGGCCCCTGGGAGGGGGAAGATGACGGGGAGAGGAGATCATCACAGCGTCAAAGTGTGCAGAGAAAGGTGCAATGTTACAGTAACATTTGTTCCCATGGGAACTTTAGCCAGGATGTAGATCTTGGGAAGCAATGGAGAGCAGTACAGAATACATTACCCCCGGCGAGAGAGAGTTAGCAGAATAGGTGGGAACGATGGAGAGTAGAGAACCCACCAGGGTAAAAGTGCTCCAGCGGAGTGATGGGATGGTGTTCAGCGATGTGTGTCGCGTTGAGCGATGGTATTATGGTTAGAGACTCTCAAGCGCTTAGGAGAGTCTTTGCGAGGACTTCTTTGTTCTAAAGACCTTGGAATGGCTGAGGATGCTGAAACTGGGGTTTGGTGAGAAGGGGTCCGAAGAGAACGGAGAAAGAGTTCTTCTGCTGGGGGGTCTTGGAAGGTTAATTGTTCTCCATTTGGCGCCTGAACTCGAAGCACTGCCGGAAAGGCCAGGGTGAACTTTACTTGTTATTTGTATAGTTGTGCGCAGACATTTTGAAATGCTTTCCTTTTCTTTGACACTTCGATGGAATAATCTGCAAATATTACAATTTTGACACCATTGATCTGAAGAGAGCGTGCTTGTCTGTATTTCTGTAAGATGCTGGCTTTTTCGGCATAATTAAGGTATCTTGTGATGATGGGTCTTGGGCTGGTGCAGTCGACGCCCGAGGGGCCTATTCGGTGGGCCCTTTCTACTAGGAGGAGGCCCAGGGCTTCTGGGATGTGGCGAGCACAGAATTCGGTAAGTTTGTGCGCTTGAAGTGACTCAGGGACCTCCACAAAGCGTAAATTATTTCTTCTGGAACGATTTTCCAGGTCTTCCAATTCAGAGCCCTGAAGCTGGTATAGTTCATCCTCAATGTTGGATATGCGGGATTCAGCTTTGTTAAGTCTGGTGGAGTGATCATGCAGCTCCTTCCTCATCAAGGCTATTCCAGCACTCACTGCTCTTTCCACCGCTGCTTCTATGGTGGGGGAGAGTAAGGCTGCCACCGCTTGGGCAATGTCTGAGGTAGTTCCGGAGCTATTAGTTGGTGGGGAGCCAACTTGTGTTGTACCTGTGTCCATGTTGGTTTTGTCATGTATCTCCACAGAATGGGCAGGTGTCAAGGAGGTATTCCTTGGAATCGGGGGTGATGCAGCTGTGGTTGCTGATGTTTGGGCCGAAACCACGGCCTTAGTGTCTATAGTGACGGACGTCGTCCGTGCCGGTTGTTTTTCAAAGAAGCGCTCCATTTTCCCGTGGGGCCAATTGCTCAGCTTAGGGTGAAGAGGGGAGCAGGCTGTGATTGGTCCCCAGATAAGAAAACTGCCTGGGGTGTATCACTAGGCCAGGTGTGGATGATCAGCAACTTAAGTGATCTGTGGGCCTGTAACGATCTGTGGTCCTGAAGCCGCGTCCTTGATTGTGGGAGGCTGTGTTACTTCTCCAAGAGGTATGGCAGAGATTAAGCCCGAGTACCCTTCCCGTGGGGCCAGTTGCTCACCGTAGCGTGAGAGGGGGAACGGGCTTTGATTAATCCCCAGATGAGAATACTGCCTGGGGTGTGTCGCTAGGTAGGTGTGGACGTTCAGCAGCTGTAGTTGATCTGAAGGCCTGAGGTGATCTGTGGGCCAGAAGACGCGGCCTTGATTGCAGAGGGCTGTATTGCCTCTCTAAGAGGTATAGCAGAGATTGAGCCCGGATAATTCTTGACACCCACCTAGATCGATTGCTGTATGTTGCCAGGGAGTGCGGGCCGTGGCGCGCTTTAACTGAGCCACCTGAGGTGTCTGTGGTCCGGAGTAGGCCGAAGCCGCGGCCTCAATTTTGGATGATGAGGTCCGCGATCGCGGCGCTCGGAGCGCTGTCTTCCCCTGGTTGCTGGGAGGATGAGGGGGTACTGCTGGGTGCCCGGTTACAACCGATGGGTTGTTTGGGCCGATTTAAAAGCTGATTCGTGGCCGCCCGACGGGAGCTGCTGGGAGAAGCAGCTAGTTCATACGGCGCCGCAACCGGAAGTCAGGGAGTCTTAAGACTCAGGACACACTACCTGTTTGGCCGGAAGGAGAAGCATACAGTCCATGCTGAGCTGTCAGTTTCTCTCTGTGTGCTGCATCATGCAAGGACTCACCCCACCAGGGAGACGATGGCAACTGCCAGGGCCATGTAGTTGGTCTGGTAATAGAGCAGGTTGCTCACCACCCTGTTGTTCCATTTGGAGATGTCTTTGAAGACAGGCCATGAGAGGTGGCCAGAGCAGCACTGGCTCTTCCTTTTCCCTGCCTCCTATTGTAAGGCATCTGATTGCCACATTCCCGTCCGTCTCCCGTGTGGGGTGGGGGGGTTCGCTGCATTCCCGTCCATCTCCCACTAGGGGGATCGCCTCATTCCCATCAATCTCCCATAGGGGGAGGGGAGTTGGGTGATGTTAGTTTGCCACCCCCCAAAATATTGAGCACCAGCCGCCACTGGTGGTGATGTCACCCAGGGGCTCCTATGGCCCATATATTGTCGGCACTCTCTCCTCTCCCCTTCATCTGTCGATGGCTGACACAGGGAGCTGGAATACATATCCAGACAATAACAGCCTGAAAAAAGTAAGTATATACTGCACATCTTTCTTACACAAATTAGTCAGTATAGCTGTTAGGAGGGAAGAATAGCGGGTGTGTCTCATCCCTCAAAGTTGCTCATGGAGTCCCAAACAGCTGTGGGTGCCCACCCCGGTTCGCTGCCACAACATCAAGGAATAGAACAAATGGCGGCACTCCACAACCAATGCTGGTAACTGTGTTTTATTTGTAGAAAATAGCCATACAAGGTACAAAACAGTAGGTAGATGGTTTCACTCAAAAATTAGCTTATTCATTACAAAAACATTGCAAGAGTACATCACTGAAGTATACAAAGACTCCTCCCCCATTCGATGTTAAACAATCTGTAATAATTGGGGAATTGGTTAATTAACTTCTACTCAAATGAGGCAGAGGTGCACAAAATTGCTCTAGACAAAGTTAAAATAACTAGGATGTGTACTAAATACAAAGATCAATATCTATAAAGGGAAAACAAAAAAAGAAAAAAGTGCAAATAGAAATCTGTACATAAAAATGCATATACACAAGTGTCATGTAATGCCATATGTGCAAATACCAAATATGAAACACTGAACAATAAACAATGGACACATATGTAGCATACAAGGGGGAAACGGCGAGTCTCTTTCAAATGTTTCAATATCAATTTGATGGATAAAAAGTAGATAAATTATAAAAGGAAACAGAGAGACGCCATAAACTCATTGCAAGGGCACGAAACCATCCAGCATCAATTCAACTCTGATGCAACGGACAGAATCACAAGCCAGCACGCCCGGCCCTCAGTCTGAGAATCATCCCAGATCGGGAGGCGGTGCGTGTATGACAGATTGTGGCTAGAGACAAACCAGAATGCAATGGCATATAAAGTCATACACACACACAGAGAAATCAATTCACTATGAGGGGCTAGCCCGTCAGTGGGCTCAGATTAAACTCCCCAGCATTAAATTAACAAATAGACCCCGCATTATTATATATAATATATCAAAAAGATATTCACACAGAGCCAATAGATTGATTGGGTATGTATGTTTTACATCTCAATATGAGATCCTGCCCACACAAAGTTTGACCTGAGTCATATGTACATATATATGTATTTTATGTCAAAGGTGAACACATATATGACTCCCCAGGGAACCCTTAGGGAATAAGATAGCAGAACTAATATACCTCCTAATGAACTAGTGTGTCTCCATATACAGGCCGACACGTCACGCGATCTGGATCGCCCAGTAGGTCCATAAAACAGACGTGTCAACCGAAAAACAAAACGCACACAAAAATGCATAACAGTCCATCAAATGCTCATACATGAGCGGACATCAGATGCAATCTAGCTTGCCCCATTCCGGGGGCTCCAAAGAGGGGATGCTACAAAGAAAAAAGAAACAAAAAATCAAAATATCAGCCCCCATCTCTTAAGTAAACATACAACATAGTTGTTAGTAGGAGGAAGATTTTAAGATTAGCTAGGTATAGCTTGGAATTCCACTTTAGGTTTTATGTGGATTTCCACAGCCAGTGCACCAAATATCTGCTTACCAGGCTGCTAAGGCAAACTGGTAAGCAGTGAGTTATGGATCTCCATTAAACTCTACCTAGATGACATTTAATTTGCTAAAGCAATATGTCTGATAAACAGTTATCATATTTTTTCCATTTACAAAATATTACATTCACATATTTTCATTCTTTTGATGTCTCGGTGCTGCAGATCTTTTGCATCTTACTATTTTGAATTGTAGCATTACTTTATTAATGGTACTACACATATTTGCATTTGAAGCACATATTTATACAACTCAGATGTTATATATTTGGAAATGTAAGGAAATGTTTCATTGTAATCTGAAACTCATTCTATCTGTGTGGTGAGATCATTGTTGGTTCAACTGAAGTGGTTGTGACTGAGCTCTGGTTCGAGACTGATTGCTAGAGCTCTGTAATGATCCTGTGTGTTCTCAATGACATATGCTAAGGACATTCATTTTCATTATCTTTTTGCATATTGGTTATAGGAAGTAGTAATTGCAACTTGTTTTAGCATGGCAGTAATAATAGAAATAGGTAATATATACACACAATATGCATATCTAATGAAAATGTGTGTAGCAGACTTAATGAAGTGATGCTACAAATCACAAATGCAGATAAGAAAAATGAAAACAATTGCACATTTTTCAATTTAACCAACAGAAAATGTAAACAAGCATGAAAACTTATTTAGACTCAAGTCAGATCAGGTGGTGATGTCAGCCTTAAGCATATTGATTTAAATGTGGATGGCAAAGGTCAAGGTACATATTAGGGGTCATGTACTTATATTGTATTTATGTCATAGACACTGTGTTGATGTTCACAAATGGATAAAACAAGTCAATAGATAAACCAATTTATTTGTCTTTAAAATGGGCATTTTGTTCTCTAGTTCAAAATTAGCTGAACAGATTTATCTGAGTAAATAAATATCCAAATAAAAGTAACAAATGTCTTCACATTCAAGGTTTTACTGAAATCACATTTATGACTGCAAATGTATGTGATCCTGAGAATATGGGAATATAATTGAGCAAGCAATTAAACATCAACTTACAGAATCCATATAAATACAGATCAATCAATACTAGCACTTCCAGTAAGCTGTTTCTCAATAAACCAACATATGGCTAATGCTGACCATGAATTCTGAGCTTAGATACATGAATTACATTTAGAGTGTCATAGTGTAGATGATGATCATACTGATTTTTATCATGAGTGGTAGAAAATGTTGTTTAGCTTTGAAAATGATGTCATGCTAATTTTGAAATATAGGGTTACTGTTAGCACATGTTAGTTGTAACTTTTTCTTTCGTAATGTTTTAGCTTAGCCTGGAGCTTTGTTGCCAGCCTTAATAAGACATGGCATGGTAAAACTGAAGTTATAGTAAGGTATAGTTTTGAAGTGCCGCTTATTAACATTGATGTCACATAAAGGTGATGTTGGCACTGACTGCACTGGCCACAAAGTACTATTATATAAGCACAGAGAGAAACACAGTATCATTCTGTAGACACAACTCTATAGAGAAATTGTATTAAATGATGTTGAAATATCTTAAAAGAAACTGTAAACTCATGCCCAAGAAGAGAGAGAGTAAGGGCCGGTTCACACATAGGCAGCTTGCGATCTGACTGGATTTCACTTGGATTTGCATGTCTCACATCTGAATGTTTTTCATCCCTTGGAAACTTGAGATCCACATGAACTTTGCAGATAAACTTTTTTTGAACGTTTTGCACTTATTTGCACATTTTTTGCATCAGTTGCACATTTCTTATGGACTCATCTGATGAGTTGCATTCATGGACTATGTAACTATCTACACATTTACTTGATTTGCACTAGCACTTTATAGAAATCTTTAATTTATCTTACACCTTGTTTTTTTGCACAATAATTAATCATTGTTATTTTGGCTGAGCACTACACATTGAGAGTATACAGATTCAATGACAATAGTTTGGTTGTTGTGTGGCAGTGGACCCTCCTTAATTCATCCTTAGGGCAGTATTTTACTATGTTACAGGACTCTGTGCAGGCCAGTCAAGTTCCTCACTAATCCATGTCTTTATGGACCTTGCTTTGTGCACTGGTTTAAATTATTTGGTGGAGGGGGATTATGGTGGGGGTTGTTTTTCAGGGGCTGGGATTGACCCCTTAATTTCAGTTAGGGGATCTCTTAAGGTGTCAGCATACCAAGACATTTTGGACAATTTCATGCTCCCAACTTTGTGGGAACAGTTTGGGGAAGGCCCCTTCCTGTTCCAACACGACTGTGCACCAGCGCACAAAGCAAGGTCCATGAAGACATGGATGAGCGAGTTTGGGGTGGAGGAACTTGACTGGCTTGCACAGATTCCTGACCTCAACCCGATAGAACACCTTTGGGATGAATTAGAGCGGAGACTGCGAGCCAGTCCACCTTGTCCAACATCAGTGCCTGACCTCACAAATGTTCTTCTGGACAAATGGCCAAACATTCCCATACACACTCCCATACTTTGCAGACAGCCTTCCCAGAAAAGATGAAAAGACAGGTGTCCCAATACTTTTGGGAATATAGTGTATTATATGTGTTACAAGGTAGTGACATTATCACTGTGTTCTCTGTGCTTTGGCAAAATCCTCATCACCTTGGAAACTTTTGGTGGTGGGACTGATTTTATACTAATCTCTTCAAAAGTCTTCCCTTATTCAGCCGATTCTTGCAATATTTGATGTGCTTCTTTTTGTACATGTAGATTGGGTGCACATCAATCATGTACAGGGTGGGCCATTTATATGGATACACCTTAATAAAATGGGAATGGTTGGTGATATTAACTTCCTGTTTGTGGCACATTAGTATATGTAAGGGGGGAAACTTTTCAAGATGGTTGGTGACCATGGCGGCCATTTTGAAGTCGGCCATTTTGAATCCAACTTTTGTTTTTTCAATAGGAAGAGGGTCATGTGACACATCAAACTTATTGGGAATTTCACAAGAAAAACAATGGTGTGCCTGGTTTTAACGTAACTTTATTCTTCCATGAGTTATTTACAAGTTTCTGACCACTTATAAAATGTGTTCAATGTGCTGCCCATTGTGTTGGATTGTCAATGCAACCCTCTTCACCCACTCTTCACACACTGATAGCAACACCACAGGAGAAATGCTAGCACAGGCTTCCAGTATCCGTAGTTTCAGGTGCTCCACATCTCATATCTTCACAGCATAGACAGTTGCCTTCAGATGACCCCAAAGATAAAAGTCTAAGGGGGTCAGATTGGGAGACCTTGGGGGCCATTCAACTGGCCCACGATGACCAATCCACTTTCCAGGAAACTGTTCATCTGGGAATGCTCGGACCTGATACCCATAATGTGGTGGTGCACCATCTTGCTGGAACTATGATGTCTGTGATAGGGAATTGTTGGCCATCAAGTCGGCTTTGGAGGAATGGCGGTACCTCCTGGAAGGAGCAGCTCACCCGGTATTGGTTTTTACTGACCATAAAAACCATAAAAAAACCATATGCTGTGAGGATACGAGATGTGCAGCACCTGAAACTACGGATACTGGAAGCCTGTGCTAGCATTTCTCCTGCGGTGTTGCTATCAGTGTGTGAAGAGTGGGAGAAGAGGGTTGCATTGACAATCCAACACAATGGGCAGCACATTGAACACATTTTATAAGTGGTCAGAAACGTGTAAATAACTCATGAAAGAATAAAGTTATGTTAAAACCAAGCACACCATTGTTTTTCTTGTGAAATTCCCAATAAGTTTGATGTGTCACATGACCCTCTTCCTATTGAAAAAACAAAAGTTGGATTCAAAATGGCCGACTTCAAAATGGCTGCCATGGTCACCACCCATCTTGAAAAGTTTCCCCCCTTACATATACTAATGTGCCACAAACAGGAAGTTAATATCACCAACCATTCCTATTTTATTAAGGTGTATCCATATAAATGGCCCACCCTGTATATGTTTATATACTATACTTCTTTTAAATCTGTAGAAGAGCTTTTTGCTGCTTTGGTTTGAAAAAAAAAACATTTGCTTATGATAATTAACTCTTTTTTTCTTATTAAATTGTAAAGTTTTAGGATAGCTCTTCTTTTGCCTTGTTTATCTGATATTGTTGAAAAGGGGACATGTACATTGGTTTGAGGGCTGACTCTGGGTAAATTAGTGAAGATGTTAAAACATGCTCTTCATTGCTACTGCATGGAAGTCCAGCATTGAATGTCGATACCAACTGAGCCCACTTATTAAGTCTTATCTGCCCTGCAGCGAGATTATATATTGATTTATGTTGGAAAAAGCTACATCTATATTGGAAGCCAACTACCCAAAGCAGGACAATGCATAAAATGCTTTCCAATGAAAAAAATACTTAAGCACAAATTAAAAGTATGTTAAAAAGGGCAAAAAGAACATATCCCTGGCCAACAGCTGTTTGCAAACAAAGCAGCCGGGAATCTGTTATTTAGAGGCGGTAGTACTACCGCTATGCTTTTGTTAACCTACTATATATACAGTATATATATATATATATATATATATACATATATATACATATATATATATATATATATATATATATATTGCGACGTTATGCGAGACGCCACAATGAACGGGCGAACTTGTCCCCTCGCATGCGATCATTTTGTCGATTGGCGGGCGTCTGACCGGGGTTTTTCCAACCACCGTGGCAGAGCTGGTTCTGGCATGGACTTTCTGGTTCACTCAAACCCCTCTCCACCTGCATTTAATGATCAGGAAGAGAGCTCTATCCTGGATCTCAGAGGGAGAAAGCTGAGTGAGTGCTGTCTGCTAATTTGGACTCAAAAATCAAGGCTTGCATTGTGCTCATGCTTTGTGGGTGTTGGGGCGGCCCCACACTGTATAGAGAGGAACCTGATTGTTTAGTTTATTGCCAGATGGCGAGGTTTTGTTTTCTGTTCTTTTATGTGTTTTTAAGCTTACAACCCTGTAATAATAAACCTGGCAAACCGCCAGATTTTAAAGTAACGGACCTCCATGCTAAGTCTTTTCCTCTGAAGAGTGATCCCCATGAGCTAATCCCCACACGTGGTGGACTCAGCAGGCATCTTCCTGGAAGATGGAGGATGTGGCAAAAGCCTTGTGGCCCAACAAGAGTGCAATCGCCAGCAGCAGGAAATCAACCGTCAAGTCGCAGAGGCCACTGCAGCACAAGACGACCGCTAACGTGAGAACAACCCGGTGTTCCGAAAACGGTGTAGGAGGTAGAAGGTCCTTCTACGGACGACTCAGGTGGTGCACACCCCTAATCGAGTACCCCTAGTGAGAAGTCTCCTTTTCTGAATCGTACCTCCAGGCAATGAAATTTTAGACCGCCAAACGGTCCAAATAATAATGTCCCAACATTCGAATTTTTGTGTATTTTCTTGTCTTTTGTTTTGGAGCGGTAGACCGTTATTTGATTTGTTAGTCCAAGGAGAGATATGTCACACCCCGGCGGGGTTGTGGGTGTTTCGTACTCGTGTTACGTTCGGAACTAAAAACTCAGGTTTAATCGTCTGTCGTGAG
>BLSH010551819.1:302987-339263 GCA_018402905.1 Glandirana rugosa | reverse complement strand
CTACTTTTAACAAGGACGACCATGCTTGTAGAGTTGCCACCACAGTGGCACCTACAATGGTGGCAACTCTACAAGCATGGTCGTCCTTGTTAAAAGTAGACACGGACGATCAGGCTAAAAGAGATATCCCAATGCCATTATCTGCTTTAACACTAATGATTCCAGATTTGAGAATCCATCATTGGATAGCGAAAGGAATCCACACAGTCGACGAGTTAAAAATAGGACCCTCTCTTAAGACCTTTAGGGCCCTTCAAGTTGAGTTCGGTCTAGAGGACGTAGAGATATACAGATTCAACCAAATATCCCACTTCATAAGATCTAACCCAATCACTGCTATCCCCTTACCATGGAGAATCGCTCTCTACTACACTAACCCGATATCCAAAATCAAAGGTATATCTCTCTTTTACAATCACCTCAACCAGAAATCTATCTTTGCTAAATCTTCTTCTATGCTGTTATGGGAAGAAGATCTCAAAACTCAATTTACACCAGAACAGTGGCAAAAAGCCCTTAAGATATCTTATTCATCTACTAGATGCGCTGGGCTTTGGGAATTGACACAAAAAATACTATTACGCTGGTATCTAACTCCACCACGCATACACAAATACGATCCTCAGCAATCTCCACTATGCTGGAGGAACTGTGGAACGTATGGTTCCCTTTGGCACATTCTATGGGCTTGCCCCAAATCCCAACAGTTCTGGAGGGGCATATTCCATCTAATAAACAAAATAACTAATTTAAATATAAAACAAAATTCGGGGTTGGCTATACTATCTCTAACCATAGACCAAGTTCCACCAAGGTGGAGACATGTAATATCACAAATACTAATGGGAGCTAGATTGGAAATGGTCAGGCATTGGAAAAAAACAGATCTACCTTCCACTAGGGAAACAATTAGGACGATAAATCTTCACATAACATATGAATTGATGTTTGCATCATCAGTAGGTCAGCTACATAGCAAATTCCCGGTATGGGAACCTTGGACTAAATGGTACGCATTGAATGGTAAATGACCCTCACAATGCTCTCCTATTCATAATTCGCTTTTCCACAGATAATTATGCACACCCATCTCTTTGCTCCCACTGGATGAATATCTCATTTGTCTATTTCCCAATATCCTCTCTTTTTTTGTACCTGTTTATTTAAGTTAATGTTCATTATCCTTTTACATTTGCTCAAATAAGAAGAGCCTACTGCATTTTATTGAAACAAATATCATTTTGGGGTGCCGTCCAGATACCTGTCTGTTCTCGAAAGAAGGGGACCACCTGGAGGTGCGGCCCGCCGGCCCGGCGAGCCGGCCCTCCCCACCGCAGGATGTTCCCAGAGTGGGGCGGGGGGGTGGGCTGGAGGGTGGGCAATAGCGGGGGGGTGTTCCTCTGGGGGTCTGATATTGCTAAGAGGCAGGTGTATGTGTGGCTCAGCTCTGTGTCCATTATGCAACTGTATAATGTTATAACTATGGTTACATGCATGTGCTGTATCTAACATGAAACCTCACGCAGAGGCAGTGTACCACATTTGATGTTGTACGAATGCAATGGTTCTTCAATAAAAAAACTATTGAAACTAAAATTAATAAGGGGACTAGAGGACCTCAATTACGAGGAATGACTACAAGCACTAAATTCATTCTTGCTGGAGAAGAGACGATTGAGAGGGCTCATTATAGCGATTTAACAAATACCTCAATGGTGATCCCAGCGTAGGAAAAAACGATTCAGTCCCAGAGAGTCTTAGAGGACACATGGCCACACAATTAGATTTGAGGAGAAGCGGTTTAACCTTAAGCTGTGCAGGGGATTTTTCACTGCCAGGGTGATAAGGATGCGGAACTCTCTTCCACAGTTGGTGGTGTCAGCAGGGAGCATTGATATTTTTAAAAGACTCTTGGATGTGTATCTTAAAGAACACAACATACAGGGAAATGGGAAATACTGTAGTTATCGACACTGACACACGTACACCTACAGAGGTTGAACTGGATGGACTATTGTCTTTGTTCAACCTTACCTACTATGTAACTCTGTAATTCTGTTTCTTGTATGTTACTCAACACACATCCATTCACACCAGATTTTCCCCCAAAAAAGTATATAATCCAGTGTCCTTATTCCACTCATATGAATACTAGGACAATTTTATAAAACAACCAATTACCTGTGGACTGTAGGAGTTCCAGGTGGGAGAGGTAGGAGTGATAACATATGTGTAGGGTTGATTTACTAAAACTGAATAGGGCAAAATCTGGTGCAGCTTTGCATGGTAGCCAATCAGCTTCTAACTTCACCTTGTTTAATTAAGCTTTGACAAAAAAACCCAGAAGCTGATTAGTTTTTATGCAGAGCTGCACCAGATTTTGCACTCTTTAGTCTTAGTAAATCAACCCCACAGCTAGACATTAAAGAGTGATTATAAAATCATTACAAACAAAAAGAGAATTGTGGGTTCAGATTTAAAGGTAAGTTTGTGAATTTACCAAAATTGTGTATGCCAAATGCAAAATTCATAGAAGTCATTTTGAGCCTAATCTTAGAAATCAGAAATAGCCATTTTAAGGGATTGTCAAACAAAGAGCATGAGGAGCTGGGCAGTGCCCTGGGGGGCATGCATTTATTTTTATTTTGTGTTAAATTACTCAGCAGGGAGAGGGTCTTTTCAAGTTGATTAAAGGTCAACATTAAAAATAATCGATTTCTTTAAATGACATTCTGAGGGGATGCCTCATAGCTGTGTATGGTTCTACAGAAAATATTCACAGGGACAGTTTCAGTGACACCATACTGTGGTATCAAATAAAATGCATGTGTAATAATTTAGCTTACTTTTACATTATTCATTGGCTCACATACAGCAGCAGCAACTCAATATGATTGATTTCAAATCAAATAGTAAGACATTTTTTTGTGTAGCAGTGATGGACGATAATTGAGCACTGGTTGTAAGAGAGATGATATAGCTAAAGTCTATTGTAAAGTATGTACTTTGAAAAAAATAAAATTAACACTATCAACTTTATTTAAATTGACAAACAGTTTCAAAACACAAAACATAGTATGTGATCTTTCCAGTACCACCACTATATTGTGTACCAAGTTTGCCAAAATGTCAATTCAGAAAGCACCAGAACACCCCAAAACCACAAACCCACATTCCAGTGATGAGGCAGTTGTTTTTGCGAACTAAAAAAAAAAAACAGTGCCATGTTTTAGAGACAATATCCAAACATGTGGCACAGAGGATGGAGAATATGTAACAATTGTATTGGGGCCAAGAGCAGTAATGTAAGGGAGAGAGATAAGTCACCTTTTCCAGAAATAACAGAGTATTTTTAAAAGACAGCAGACATAAATATTGTATAGACTTGCTGCACATTATGAAAGCAATGGTACTTGGACGTTATGTTACAAGAAGAGATAAACATATTCTATTATGGAAAAAAAAAACAGTTTATCATGTCATAATCAAGAGGCAGAAATGTTTCATTAACATGTTGCACACTATTCAAACATTTTTACCAGTGAAGAGAATAGGTAGATTTTTATAATGAAATTACAAATATTGAAATGTACTTTTCAAAACCAGAAGCTAGAAAAACTCAACAGATTTGCTGGACAGTAGGGATGGGCCGAACAACCCCCGGTTCGGTTCGCACCAGAACTTGCGAAGAGGCAAAAAATTTGTGCGAACATGCGAATCCTATTAAAGTCTATGGGACACGAACATGAAAAATCAAAAGTGCTCATTTTAAAGTCTTAGTTGCAAGTTATCGCCATAAAAAGTGTATGGGGAAGTTTTTAAATTGATCGTTTTTTTCAGGAGCAATGATTTTAATAATGATTTATGTGAAAAAATAAAAATGAAATATTCCTTTAAATATTTTGCCTGGGGGGTCCCCTTAGTCTGCCTGTAAAGTGGTGCATCTATGTGATGTTTAGAATGGTGCCGCCGCAAAATGACATTTCTAAAGGAAAAATTGTCATTTAAAATCACTTGCGGCTGTAATGTATTGCCGGCTTCCGGCAATATAAATAAAAATCACTTCGGGTCTGGTATGGATTTTAAGGGGAACTCCACTGCAAAATTTAAAAAAAATATATACGTGGGGCCCACCAAAATCCAAACCAGACCCTTATTCGAGCAGGCAACTGGCCCGGCAGGATGGGAGGGACAGACGAGCTCCCCCCTCCTGAACCATACTAGGTTACATGCCCTCAACATGGGGGGTAGGTGCTTTGGGGTGGGGGGGCTCTGCGCCCCCTCACCCCAAAGCACCTTGTCCCCATGTTGATGGGGACAAGTGCTTCTTCCCGACAACCCGGTGGTTGTGGCTGTGGTTGTCCAGGTCTGTGGGTGGGGGGCTTATCGGAATCTGGAAGCCCCCTTTAACAAGGGGGCCCCCAGATCCCAAACCCCCATGTAAATGGGTATTGGGTACTTCATACCCCTACCCATTCACCAAAAAAGTGTCAAAAAAGGAAAAAACCAAAGGAGGCAATTAGGGACAAGTCCTTTATTAACCACTTCTCTTTAGGTGGACGTCATATGACATTGCTGCCTTTGAGAAGTGATATCTGCAGGCACCATTCAGATATTGTTTTTTTCAGCCAGCGATCCTGAAAAAGATAAAAGTGGTCTCAGCGGCGGATACGCCACGAGATCACTTTTATCAGCGGCGGGAAAGGTGCCCCCCCCTCCTGCCGCTTTCCCGTCATCTCCGCCACTTACCGGACCCGCCGGCTGCGGCGGAGATGATCGGACCTATCCCCCCCAGTGAACCGACTGAGTGGCTGAAGCCACTCACTCAGCTCCATAATAAGGCAGGGCGGAAATTACGTCAAAAGTCACGTCCGCCCAACGGTCTTAAAGGGCCCTTTTTTTTTTTTTGGCCTGTCATTTTTTTTAAATCATTTTTTTTTTCTTTTGCATTTAAAGGTAAATATGAGATCTGAGGTCTATTTAACCCCAAATCTCATTTTTAGGAGGTCCTGGCATGCTTTTTTTCTATTACATGGAATGTTTACATTTCTTGTAATAGGAATAAAAGTGATATTTTTTTTTTAAACAAAGAACAGTGTAAAAATAAAAAGTAAAAAGTAAAATAAATAAAAAAAAAAAAAAATTAAAGTGCCCTGCCCCCGCGAGCTGTGCGCAGCAGCGAATGCATACGTAAGTCCCGCCCACATATGAAAACGGTGTTCAAACCACACATGTGAGGTATCACCGTGATCATTAGAGCGAGAGCAGCAATTCTAGCACTAGACCTCCTCTGTAACTCAAAACTGCTAACCTGTAGAATTTTTTAAACGTCGCCAATGGAGATTTTTAAGCTGCAAAGTTTGTCGCCATTCTGCGAGCTGACGCAATTTTGAAGCATGACATGTTGGGTATCTTTGTACTCGGCGTAACATTATCTTTCACAATATGGAAAAAATTGGCCAAACTTTACTGTTTTCTTAATTTTTAACAAAAAAAATGAATTTATTCAAAAAAAAGCACGCTTGGAAGGCCGCTGTACAAATACGGTGTGACATAAAGTTTTGCAATGACAGCCATTTTATTCTCTAGGGTGTTAGAAAAAAAATATATAATGTATGTGGGTTCTAAGTAATTTTATAGCAAAAAAAAATGATTTTAACTCGTAAACACCGAACCCAAAAAACAGGCTCGATATTGAAGTGGTTAAAAAAGAAAAAAGTGTCCCATGATGTAATCCATCATCAATCACGGGGCGCGGTGACCCGAAAAATAAGAAAAAAAACCCCAAAACAGCTCCCTCCCCGAAGACTGACCTATTTTTGCTTTGACAGTTTATTTATACTCAAGGGCAGGGCCACTCAGTGATGTAACTGAGTGACCCCCCTCTGACATCACATGATATCAGAAGGGGGCAAGGTCACCCACTTATGTCACTGGGTGGCCCCGCCCTAGCCTTTATAAGAGCTGTCAAACTGAAAAAGACAGCAGTAGGCAGGAGCCTCCCATCGAGGAGGAGCTTTTTTGGGAATTTTTTTTTTGTCCGTTGCGTGCCGTGATTGACATGGATGTACATTGTGGGACACTTTTTTCTTTTTTAATAAAAGACTTGTCCCTAATTGTCTCCTGTGGTGTTTTCTTTTTTGACACTTTTTCAGAGAATGAGTAGGGGTACAATGTACCCCTACTCATTCACATGGGGGGCATAATCTGGGGGCTTCCAATATTCTGATAAGCCCCCCGCCCCCAGACCCCCACAACCACCAGCAAGGGTTGTGGGGAAGAGGCGCTTCTACCCATCAACATGGGGACAAGGTGCTTTGGGGGGTTCCTTTTAAAATCCATACCAGACCTGAAGGACCTGGTATGGACTTTGGGGGGGGGCCCACACAATTTTTAAAAAAAATGTTGGTGTGGGTTTCCCATTAAAATCCATACCAGACCTGAAGGGCCTGGTATGGATTTGGGGGGCCCCATGCCAATTTTCTAAAATATTTTGGCATGGAATTCCCCTTAAAATCTATGCAAGACCCTTATCCAAGCATGTACTGTATATAGTCAACACTGAATGCAGCGTATATACAGTATCTCACAAAAGTGAGTACACCCATCACATTTTTGTAAATATTTTACTTTCAATATTTTTATTAAAATTTTTCACAAAAACAGAGACAAGGGAGGAGAAACAATTTAGACAGAAATTGTGATGCAATGCAACATGGACAAGGAGATTGTTTGAATGGAAATGTATGACACAGTAAAGGAACATCCTTAGGTGAACACCACTAATAACACTCAGTGCTAAACATGGGGTTGAGGATGTCATCGCCCCCTCCCGGGCACCCCAACTGGGAACAATACGTGCCCGGGGCGGGGACAACATGCCCCACCCTCAACTCCTCCAAGACTTACTTGCAATAAGTTTATAATCATTCAAACTTCTGAGAGTAAAGAAGACAATGTAACACAGAGAGAAAATCAGTACAAGTGGACAATGAGAGAGTAAGAGCAGTCAAAGTATTGTACCGAGAGATGTCTGAGATTTAAGACCAGGACCTAATACCCAAAGGTCACCCCCTTCCCCTAGACATAAGAGGGTGGGATCGTCTCCATGGGGAGTCCCTCCGGCACCCCAAATGGCTTCAAACTGTGCCGGGAGGTGAGCTCCTCTACTTCGGCTCCCCACAAATTAATGAGAGGGAGAAATAACTGGCATCAAGCTCGAAAGAAGGAGATCTCTCGAGATGGCCTGTGTAGGCAAATTCTATGTTAATTAACCATCTATGCGTGGTTACCGGGGCCGAGTCCCTTACCGTCACTTGCTATGATAGTGTCCAAGCGGGTGTGCATTGTTCTTAGAAGTAAGAAGACAGAAAGAAAGTAAGAAAGGGAAGAAGCGGTGAGTGTAGAGATTGCTCCATATTAAACACCGGAGGGGCAAGGGAGTGGGCATTGGATATTGAGACCCGGGACCAGGGAAATTCCCATATGGTTGGCCCAAGGTTCCCAGATAGCATCAAATTTAGAGGTTGAGTTTAGGATGTGACTGGCTAGTTTTTCTTGTGCCATGATCCAGGATACCTTGCATTTGACTGCAAAGAAAGAAACCCTCAGTGTTTTCCAGGCCTTGGCGATAGTCACCTTGGCCCGAGCAGGATAAAGTGGATCAGTTTACGGGAGTTTTTAGTGGAGTTGGGAATGTCTGCATTAAGCAGGGCTATAGTTGGGGATCTGGACAGGAGGCATACCGTCACTTTATGAATAAGGTTGAAAACTTTAGCCCAAAATTTTCTGATTGTTGGGCATTCCCACCAAATATGCGCCATAGAGCCCCGGAGATTGCATCCCCTGAAGCACAATAGGTCTGCCGTAAGATACTGTATATGCTAGAGAGCCGGAGTGGCGTCATGTACCATCTAGTTGAGACTTTAAGATTAGCTTCGATCAGGGAGGCATTGATGGCCCCCCAAAAGCTCTCTTGTTTATGTTAAGCCACCTGTCCAGGTCCCAGTGGAATTGTAAGTCTTGCTTCCAAGCTCGCATATAAGGGAGTTTATCTTTCAGATGGGCAAGTGCGTGATAGATGATGGAAATACCCCCCCCCTCCTAGACCCCGGCTGACCATACCATTGTTCGTAGGGAGAAATCGAGGGGGGAGTCGGTTTAGAAGACCAACGGGAGAGAAGGAAGTGCCTGATCTGGTGGAGTCTAAACCGCTCGGTTTTTGGTAACTCTAGCTTGCTCACGCAATGACTCAGTGTGAGCGGGCCATTAGGGGTGAAGAAGTGCCCGATTCGGTACAGTCCCTTATCCGTCCACCATTTGAAGGCCTTAATGTTGAGTCCAGGAGGGAAGTCTGGGTTATGGAATAAGTGTTCGAGTGGGCGTGTTTCAGAGATAAGGGTTTGGGGTTTTTGTAGCACGTCCCAAGTGGACAATTCTTGGGATAGTACTGGAGAGAGAATGGGTGGGCGCTGCTGATGAGGGACCCACAAGAGGAAATCTAGGGTGTATGCAGGGACTGCTAATCTCTCTATTTGAATCCAGTCTGGTCTCTCAACTGTAGAGTAGACTAGGGACAGCTGGGCTAATCTTGCGGCTTGGTAGTACCAGAAAAGGTTCGGAAGACCCAGGCCTCCCTCTGTTTTGGGTTGGCATATGGTCCTTTGGGAAATCCTGGAGCTTTTCTTCCCCCATATAAATTGGTTGATCTTTCTTTGAAACCCCTTAAGGTGTTCTTTATTAATGCGTAAAGGGAGTGATCTAAAAAGATAGAGTATACGTGGGAGAAGGGTAATTTTAATAGCGTTGATTGTCCCTAGCCATGAGAGTTCCCCTTTGGACCATGCCTGCAAGTCGCTTTCTAGCTTTTTGTACATTGGGGGAAATTTATTGCTTACAATTGTTCGATTTTTGGTGTCAAGGTAACTCCCAGGTATTGGATGGAAGATTCCGACCAAGAGAACTTAAAAATCGTCTTCAGGTGATCAGGTAGCTCCTTAGGTAGCGAAACATTTAGGGCCTGGGATTTTGCAAAGTTTACCTGAAGGCCTGAGATGTCTGAGAATTTGTCGAGAAGTTTAAAGAGGTTTGGAAGTGAAGTGACCGGTGAGGTGATAAAGAGGAGGACGTCGTCCGCAAAGAGGCCGCACTTATGGGTTTGGGAACCGCACAAGACTCCCTGGATGTTAGGGTTTAAGCGAATCGCAATGGCGAGGGTTTCGATCGCCATGGCGAAAATGAGGGGGATAATGGGCATCCCTGTCTGGTGCCCCGTGTAATTTTAATAGTGGAGGAATAGTAGCCTTGGAGTCTGATTACCGCAGTTGGGTTAGAATAAAGTGCCTGGGTGATAACCCTGAATTGCGTTCCAAAACCCTAAGCTTCTAATAAACGCGTGATGTAAGGCCGGGATACTGAATCAAAGGCTTTTTGGAGGTCCAAAGAAAGGATCATGCCCTTTTGTTTTGAGCCCCCTTCCCAGTTTGTTTGGAGAATGGAGATTATGTCTATGGCCCTCCGGATTTGGTCAGGACCCTGACGGCCCGGGATAAACCCAACCTGATCCTTATGGATGTACTGGTGTATAAAAGAGGCTAATCGGTTGGCGAGTAATTTGGTGAGGATCTTCAGATCATTGTTGATTAAGGAGATGGGTCTATAATTACCCACCTCCTCAGGATTCTTCCTGGGCTTGGGGATGACCGTAATGAATGCTGTGTTTAACTGGGGGGCCGTCCGTGGTTTTAGAATTGAAGAATTTGGCCATATAGGGGGCTAGCGTTTCGGTGAACCCCTTGTAGTAGGGTACTGAAAGGGCTGTCCGGACCAGGGGCTGACTCAGTCTTCAGACCTTTAATGACTTCTAGAATTATTTCCGATGTGAAGGGTTCTTCCAGGGAGTCCCTGTGCTCAGGGGATAGAGTTGGGGCTGGGGCCTCTGAGAGGAAGTTGGAGAATGTCTCAAACTTGTTTGGAGATGGTGGGGAGTAGAGTTGGGCGTAAAACTTTTGACAGGCTTCAAGGATCTTATTGGGGTTCCCTGTTGGGGGTTGACCTGACACCCTGATTTTAGGGAGGGCATGCAACCTAATTTTAGGAGAGAGTTTAGATGCTAGCATGGAACCAATCTTGTCTTTTTGGTAATAGAATTTTGCTCCTGTCCATCTGATCTCTTTCTCGGCTTGCGCTGTTAGGGCTAGATTTAGGGCAAGTCTAGCTGGGTCCAGGAGGTCAATGGGGATTTTTTTGCTTGGTTTTGAGGACCTTGTAATTTGTTTCCAGTCTCTCGATGTCTAGACGCCTCTCTTTTTTAATTTGGGATGAGATTTGTATGAGTTTCCCTCGTATGGTTGCTTTGTGAGCGGCCCAGAGCATCTCGGGGGATATCTCTTCACTATCATTGAGGGAAAAGTACTCCTTCACGGTTTCCTGAATTACAGCGAGTCTGGCTGGGTCTTTTAGTAAGGATTCATTAAGGCGCCAATTTAGAGAACGAGAGTTTGGTTTCGGCTTGCCTAGGGTCAGGGTGACTATCGCGCGATCCGAACTTACCGTGTCCATAATCTTGGCAGAAATTGCGGCTGGGATCGTAGTAGGGGAGACTAGAATGTGATCAATGCGGGCGTAGGATTGTTGAGCATGTGAGAAGTGCGTGAAGTCCCGTATGGAGGGGTTCAATTCCCTCCATATGTCCACCAATCCATAATTGTATGGTAATTTGACAATTCTAAGGCTGGCTTTGGTTGGGCGAGTTAGTGGGGATGTTTTGGGCCTCCTTTTATCTAAGCTTTGGTCAAATGCTGAATTGGAGTCACCTCCAAAAATGACCGTTCCTTCCAGTAATGGGCTGACAACTCTGAGCATGTTTTGGAAAAAGAGTGCTTGCCCTTTATTCGGGGCATAGTAGGCTACTAAAGAGTAAATGTGACCTTCTATGGAGCCTTTTACCAGTAAGTATCTTCCCTCTGGGTCTCTGTAATCAGAGATCCACGTGAAGTTGCAGATTTTAGAGAATAAGATTGCCGTACCTCGGGTTTTATCCGGGGCGTTGGCAAAGTAAAAAAGAGGGTATTGGGAGTGTAGGAAACTGGGACTGTACCGAATGGGAAAGTGGGTCTCCTGGACCATGATAATGTCCAACTTAAGTGTTTTGTATTGATTGAGCACTTTCCTTCTCTTAATTGCTGAGTTCAGGCCTTGGGCGTTATGAGTGGCTAGTTTAAGGTGTGGAGTATTGTGGACTGTATTAGCCATGGGGAGTAGGAGGGAGGGCATTTGCCGCACCACCATCACTTACCCAATGAAGCCATTTCGAGGCACGCATCCTCTGGTGTTGGTGACACTGTAAGCTTTGTCGCATCTGGGGGGTGAGGGCCATCCGCCGGTGTTTAGCTAAAAAACAGGAAGAGATTAGAGGGAGAAAGAAGAAAGAGAAAGAAGACAAACAAGGGGTGGTCTCCATAGAGACCTAAGGGGCGTGGTCGGAAAGGAATCAACCAGGCCCCTAAACAAAGAAAAACCCCGGTCCCTGGTGGGACACAGAGTCTCTATCCCGCGAGCATGGGATAAACCTAGCCCGGGGGGGGGTAGTCGAGTGTGCGGGGGACCCGCCCCAGGTTCCGCCGAGCCACAACCGCATATAAAGCATAACATTCAACTAGACCAACTGAATAACACTTCTTAAAACACATAAAGCCCAATGTAACTTTACCAGAACTAGCTTCCACCCCTGAGGAGGGGAACAAGCAGCCTTAGGCTTTTACATTTCCCCTTAATTGAAGTATGACCAAACCCCTCTCTCCGGAGGCCCCTAGGGAAATACCCATCCGGGGGACCGACCGAGGGAGAGGAGTGATCACATCCAACTTGAGGATCCCGGAGATGGGGGAACGGTAATAGTTCAAGTGGCAGTCTCCCTAGAAAAAAAAAGAAGGCAGATGTTAATGTCACCATGTGAGGAGTTTAGCCAGGCCTCTTCGAGGAGGCTGCGAGGGATGATGTTAAGGGAAGTTCATTCCTATGTTCTGGATGTAACAGGAACTGGAGGGCAACTGGAATAGGGGGTATGTAGAAGTAACTCCACGGGTATTGAGAAGTCATTGTCCGCAGTGTGGGGAGGAACCCCTTCATGGAGTCCCAAGTGCGAAGAAAAGATGCAGGGACTTTGGCCCAAATGGATGATCTTAAGAAGGTTTAACTTCCTTCGCTCTCTTGGATTTAGCTTGGGACCAAAGTAGTGCTGCCGGGCTTGATGGTTGGGGTCTTTTGGAGGAGCTCGCCAGGGAGGTGGAGCAGTCCATAGCCGCTTCCTGAGTGATGATTTTGAGACTGAGCAGTACCTTTTCGCCTTCTGGGAAGTTGGAAAAGGAGAGTGTCTTGCCCTTCCAGATGAATTTAGTGGTGAAGGGGAAGGCCCACCAGTATTTAATGTTATTTTTGGATAAGGCTAGGAGAAGTGGCTTGAGGGCTCTTCGTCGTTGGATTGTGGATGGGGAAATGTCTGCAAATATTTGGATTTGGTGGCCTTGGCAGGATAGCTGAGGGTTGTTGCGGGACAGTTTCAGTACTTTCTCCTTGACGGCATAAAAGTGTGGCTTTACAATAATATGCCTAGGGGATCCGTCCCTCCTGGGGGGGGCCTAAGGCTCTGTGGGCTCGGTCCAGCTCCATACGGTGTTCTGGGATCCCTGGGATTAGGTTTTGGAGTAAGTCCCGCACTGCTCCAGGGGTGTCTGTTATGGACTCTGAGAGACCGCGTACTCTAAAGTTGTACCTTCTGGAGCGGTTTTCCAGGTCATCTATTCTGGAAAGGGCTGTGTCTAACTGATTCTGGAGGACTTGGATATTATCTGTGTTTTGGTTCATCCTGGAGGCTGTTACATTAACCTTGTGTTCTATGGTCTCTATTCTGCTTCCCAGAGCTTGAAAGTCTGTGCAAATTTCACCTGTAATTTTGGCTGCTATCGCGGCCAGGCCTTTTTCCAATAAGTCAGCAAAGCGATTGAACATATCAGTCATCTGGGTGTTCAAACCCTTGTTATATGGTCTTATCTCCGGTGTCTGGAGAATAGAGTCTGGGGAGTTGTAGGCCTGAACAGGCCCATCTGGCGTGCGGGCCCCCTCCGGGCCCCCTGCCCTCCTGCGGGCAATGAGGGATTCTGTGGAGGCCGGTGAAGGGGTCATTGTGTGTGGGGCAGTCCCCAGGGACACTGGGAGGTAAGGCAGGATGGCAGGGGAGAGCATTTGCCTGTGGTCTCTTTCTCCCTCAGCACATGTGGCAAGTGTGCTTGCTGCGGCGGCCATCTTGGTACACCCGGGATCGGCCTGCTCCTCAAAACGGGGCTCCAGGCTCCATTGTGCGGGCGGTCCGGACATCCAGAGTGGTCCTGGGGTGTTCCGAGCCTCAGGTGGGGGAGAATCGGCTGTCTGGTCATGCTGGATGGAGCAGTGTGGGTGGCGGTTTCACTGGGGCGGTGCGGAGCTCCTGGCCTAAGCTGCCATCATGGAGCTTTACGCGTGCGCACTCTCACATTTTTGTAAATATTTTATTATATCTTTTCATGTGACAACACTGAAGAAATTACACTTTGTTACAATGTAAAGTAGTGAGTGTACAGCTTGCATAACAGTGTAAATTTCCCCTCAAAATAACTCAACGCACAGCCATTAATGTCTAAACTGCTGACAACAAAAGTCAGTACACCCTTAAGTGAAAATGTCTAAATTGGGCCCAAAGTGTCAATATTTTGTGTGGCCACCATTATTTTCCAGCACTGCCTTAACCCTCTTGGGCATGGAGTTCACCAGAGCTTCACAGGTTGCCACTGGAGTCCTCTTCCACTCCTCCATGATGACATCTCGGAGCTGGTAGATGTTTTGAGACCTTGCGCTCCTCCACCTTCCATTTGAGGATGCCCCATTGATGCTCAATAGGGTTTAGGTTTGGAGACATGCTTGGCCAGTCCATCACCTTTACCCTCAGCTTCTTTAGCAAGGCAGTGGTCGTCTTGGAGGTGTGTTTGGGGTCATTATCATGTTGGAATACTGCCCTGCGGCTCAGTCTCTGAAGGGAGGGGATCATACTCTGCTTCAGTATGTCACAGTACATGCTGGCATTCATGGTTGACAAGCGAAGGGATATGACCACACTCCAATATGTTGAAAAACCGTAGACTTTATTGTGAATGTAAAGTATTACCAGTGATGTTTGAGGCAGACAAAAAGACAAATCCACAAAAGCAGGCAGGTTAACGCGTTTCACAGACTACATGTCCGCTTAGTCATAACCCTAACTTGAAATAAACCCCCGGAACATTTATAAGTGCAGGTGCAAGTGATAAATCATTAGTCTAATGGTTGCCTGATTCGAAGCTTGCTGATAGACAGCCCCCGAGTAAGGGGAGGGCTAAGGTGATGCCATTTCAATTCCTCCCTTGAAAAGATTAAAACCATATACACACACCGATCGTATGAACGATCCGGTCGGTGTGTTGTGGAAAATATCAAAGAGCTATGCAGCTTGGGATTGGTAAAAAGTAGATTTAGATTTAAAGTTAGTGTGTTGAATGGAAGGTATACAACCTATGAATTCCTCTAGGTCTCAGAAGTAATTCTCCTTCAATAGTTCCTCTAATATTTCCAAACTAAGGATTTCTTGTTTTTCCCACTGTGACTGTGAGTACCACTGAATCTGTTGGACAAATGTAAATCATTATCAACAATTCCTTTTAAAAGGGATTGAGTTGATAATACCTTCAGGTAGTTAATTGTCTAGCAGACTTCTTGTAATAGGGAATGTTCTGCTGCAGCAAGGCTTCTAGAGGACAAATTAAATATCTCCATGTGAACAGTTGCCACCATCTCATTTGGGTACAGAACATACCAAAAGGTCAGTTTCATAGATTCAAGAAAAATTATCAACATAGATGATTACATAAGCTAAAGTCAAATCTCTGATCAAGGATGTCTGCCAGCCCTGGGGGTATTCAGCACTTCATGTCAGCTGAAATAAGTATGTCTGATGAGGAAGCTGGCAGCCCCCCACCAAGGTGCATCCTCGCATATTGGGATAAGCAGACAAAAACTGACACTAGAAGGAACAATAATTGTAGGGTCCAATGGCTCGGGGTCGAATCGGCAAAGACGCATGGGTGGTAATCCCACAGGAGGCCCCAAAGTGCAAAATGGTGACTCCAAAAAGAAAAAAGGAGACTCGGTTTTATCAGCAGACGAGGCAGGACATAAGGAAGCACAAGCAAGTTTGCCTTTATTTAAAGAAACCCTAGCGGAGATGCTGTCTAAAATGGAAACATCCCTGAAAATGGACATTGTGGCAGTCTGTACGGATACAGGACGGGTCCTCTGCCCAGTAGAAGAGATGGAGGAAAGGCTAGATATGCATGATCAGATCCTGGAGGAGATAAGTGAACAAATTAAGTCATTGCAGAGGGCTAGTAGATCACTATTATACAAAACTGAGGATCAAGAAAATTGAGGCAGGGGCAAGAACTTGCATATAAGAGGCCTACTAGAGAAATACAAAGAAAAGCTACCAACTGTAATGAATGGGCTATTCAACCCTATGCTGGGAAAGGAGGCCTCAGAAACATTAAAAATAGACAGAGTTCATAGGATAATGAGATACCGAAGTCAGACTGCTGACATCCCAAGAGATGTGATTGTTAGGTTCCACTATGTAGAGTCGAAAACATAAACAATGGAAAAAGCACAGAATTCAGCCAGAATCTACCACGAGGGCATGGAGCAGCAAATATATGCTGACCTATCGACAGAAACCCTGACAAGAAGGAGGTTTCTTAAACCCCTGACGGAGCAAATGCGGTCAACTAATGTTTCATACCAGTGGAGAAAAAAGATAGACGTACTGCAGTTTTAAGATTCCCTGAAGACTTAGAGGATTTTTGCAGTGAGTTGGACATGACCCCCCCAGCCCTCCCGGGCTGGGAAGAGAATAAGGAAACACAGGGCTCCCCAAGGAATAAGCAGTGGACTCGGTTGGAGGGCTGGAGGGGAGGGGGAAGGAGTAAGGAGGACTAGGTTGGGAAAAATAGGGTGGTAAAGATAAGTTAGCAGGACTCCAGCTGACAAGGTGATCTAGTCAGACCCCTCCCTTAAACTAAATGACCCCATTTATTTTTCTGCAGGTGGAGACCAAAGAGGGAGTTTCTTACCCCAAAGGACGATACAAGTAAAAGACAAAAAAATAAGAAAAAAGAGAGCTGCAACAAAAATTCTGATTACAAAGCAGAAGAGGTTACATCAACCTCATATAACTAAAATATTATACAATAAGATATATAAGTGCACAGTTCATGAGGAGCAAATATTTTTTCCTATAAACACCAATGTGTTAAAAAAGGTGAATGTCCCTTTAAATTTGTAAATCTATAGCACCGCAGTGAATCACCCCACCCTAATGTGCACATCCACCTTACTGAAAACTTGCTTACCAGATGGCAAGCTTGTGGCTATTGCCCAGCCAAGGCCTTGTATGCTCGGATGTCTGCTCTCAAATAGGGCTTATTTCATAGATGGATGGATAAAACAAAACGATCACACCACTTGTATCAAGTCCCAATGGAATTGTTACATCATACGACGTCCCATTTAGTCAGCATAACCCAAAAAGAGAATCTTACCATAGTGTAAGATCACCTTAAAATTGTATTAGTTAAAAAAGTAATGCACTTACGCTTTAAAGGTAAAAAACAGGCATTAGTATAAAGCCGGTCCTTCCAGGATCCTGAACAGCATGGTGCCATCAGCACGGCCCTCCTTCTGGTGCATTTCATCACAAAATTACGTCATCCTGGGCCCCGTGCGGCGTGCTGACTCACCGCATTAAATAGTAAACACATAACCACGCCTCATTATGAGTCTTGGGTGGCTCACATGGTTACACATGGGCATCCCTTCCATACTCAAAGCCATATCTAGTAAGGCCTCTCCCTCAGTAGATCTCCCCTCTCCATCTGCGCAACTTGGTCCAAAGTAGTCTTCAATGCCTCAATGGTGTAGCCCTTTCTACGAACCTCTCAATTAAAATCTCAGCCTGTACCTAGAATTTGTCATGCTCAGTACAGTTACGTTTGAGCCTCATATATTGGCTCTTATAAGTGTTGTTCCACCGTCAGTAAGGCTTAGGTGGTGGTTACCTCATCCTTATGTGATTATATACCAAAACTAAGGATACCCCCTTGGTGGGACTTTAAATAGGTAACGGCACCACACTATTGTTTAAAAATATAACAATTTATTGTTTGTTAACATTAAAAAATAGCCTTGTCACTCAAATGAGGGACAGGCCTGTGAACAAGTATAGGAGCTATCACATAAAATGTCTGTTACATAATCATACAGTTCACCAAATGTGCATCTGCATATGCTGCAAAGGAAGATTTCAAAATAGATTGTTCCGTTGTCCGAAGATGGAATTCAGTACCCAGAATTGGCTCTTGGGAACTGATCTAAGCCAAGAACAATAGTGACAGCTGTCAACAGGTAAGTAGGAGTTCCTGTCTATTAGTTTGAAAAATGTTGAGGTGACAAATCTATCTCCTCTAATGGAGATTTCCAAGTCCAAAAAATGTATTTCTGACTGGCTGGCCTCATAACTCAAACATATCCCCCTTTGGTTGACATTCAGGGATTCTATAATTTACTTCAGGTCAGAGCCATCACGATGCCATAAAGGGAGGGTGTTGTCTATATACCTGGCCCACAGGACCAATTGGGGTCTCTGCTGGGCATAGGTGACATCCTCCTCCCACCGGGCCAAAAAAAAATTTGCTAAACTGGGGGCATATTTGGCCCCCATTGCTACCCCCCTATCTTGATGAATAAATTGGCTACCAAACTAAAAAATAATTTTGTGAAGCTGCAAACTCCAGGAGTTCCATAATAAAGGAGATTTGTTCTAAAGGGAGTCCTGAATCCTGCTCCAAATATCCTTTCACAGCGCACAAACATTGGTCATGACATCTGCTATCACGAGCCACATCCCCTGCCTGGGAGTATAATCAGAAAGCAAATTGATTACATGCCGTGAGTCCTTGATATAGGAGGGCATCCTTTGGATCAGAGGCTGAAAATAAAAATTGATATAACTGCCCACCGGGACTTAACCGAGTCATTACCACTGACTATTGGACGTTCCGGGGGCAGTTAGGATTCTTATGTATTTTTGGCAAATAATACATGATTGTAGTATGTGGTGCTTTAGGAACCAAAAAGAGACTTTCTTTCTTAGCAAGGATAACCTGCTGCAACCCTCTGGCTATAATCCTATCCAATTCCCTCTGATATTTAACCTTAGGGTCAGAAGTCAATTTGGTATAAGTGTCACGATTAGAGGTGAGCGAACCTCTGGAAGTTCGGGCTCTGCTGGTTCGGCCAAACTTCGGGACAAAGTCCGGGTTCGGGTCCGGGCTGGACAAGGACCCTGAACCCCATTGAAATCAATGGGGACCCGAACTTTTAGGCACAAAAATTGCTGTAACAAAGTCCTGGAAAGTCCTAGAGGTCTGCAAAAGGAAGGAAAATGGGGGTAAGAGTAGGGCAAGTACCCTACAAAGAAATGGGGAAAGGGAAATAACTTACAATAATTTTTAACCTAAAATCACATACAAAAATAAAAAATGGAGGTGGATGTGGAGTTGGAGGTTGAGGAGGCGGTGAAAGTGGTGGTGGAGGAGGTAGCCAACACTGTTTTTTTTTTATTTTTGGAATTTTTTTGTTTTTTTTTTAAACCAGCAATGTAGATGCACTTTTTAATTTTGTGCAAGAAACAATAATCTGTCCCTTTAAGCAACAGTAGGAACCTCTTCCTATATAACTAGGAGATGATTTCAGATTCTAAAATCATCTCCAAGTTGTACAGGGAAAGCCTCTAGCTGTTGCTTTAAGGGAAAGATTAGTGTTCTAAAATCATCTTAAAATTGTGTGGGAAAAGCCTATTGCAGGGGCATAGAGCCATATTACTGTTCTAAAATCATCTTCAAATTGTGTGGGAAAAGCCTATATCAGCCGCAGGGAGCCATATTAGTGTTCTAAAATCATCTTCAAATTGTGTGGAAAAAGCCTATATCAGCCGCAGGGAGCCATATTTGTGTTCTAAAATCATCTTCAAAGTGTATGGGAAAAGCCTATTGCAGGCGCGGGGAGCCATCTTCAAATTGTGTGGGAAAAGCCTATTTCAGCCGCGGGGAGCCATATTAGTGTTCTAAATTTAGAACACTAATATGGCTCCCCGTGCCTGCAATAGGCTTTTCCCATACACTTTGAAGATGATTTTAGAACACTAATATGGCTCCCCGCGCCTGCAATAGGCTTTTCCCATACACTTTGAAGATGATTTTAGAACACTAATATGGCTCCCTGCGGCGGATATAGGCTTTTCCCACACAATTTGAAGATGATTTTAGAGCACTAATATGGCTCCCTGCGGCTGATATAGGCTTTTCCCACACACTTTGATGATGATTTTAGAACACTAATCTTTCCCTTAAATCTTTTCTATTACCTTAGGGTCTTGTATAAGAGAGTTGTTCAATTTCCAGGTAGTCTGTTTGAATACCTCTGGCTGCACTTTCAACTGGACTACAACTGAAGCATGGTCAGAGAGTGTAAAAGTTTTTATTGCTACATCCTTGAGATAGGTTAACATTTGATGTTCTATTAGGATATAGTCAATCCTGGAGTATGATCCATGGACTGGGGAGAAGTAAGTATAGTCCCGAACCTCTGGGTGCCTCATCCTCCAGGAATCCATCAACTGGTATTCCATTAATAACTTCATTATTTAGTTCTGCCTTTGTGTTGTAAAGCGAGTTGACCCTTCCGAGGAGTCCATCCCTGGGTCCAAACACATGTTAATATCTCCTGTTACAATAAGTTTACCTTCTTTAAAAACCATCAGCCTTTTTAGAGGTTTATGCAAGAGCTTATTTGGTTCCCTATTCAGGGAATAGATGTTAGCAATAGTACATTCCATATTAAATATTCTCCCTTTAATAATTTTGTAATTGATTCCATAATATTATTTAAAGCCGACGTTGAATCATTTTCAACGTCAAAGAGATCACAATTCAAATAGCTCACTCCCCAGTGAAACTAGCAAGCATGCGTCAGTGGTTCAAACCTATCCAGACCAGGAGACAGCTAAATTTTTAGTTAATGGGTTTTCTCATGGTTTTTCATTACCTATTGTCAGGACAGCTGGGGTCAGGTGACAGATGCGTACCTGAGGAATGCAAATCGCACCACAGAAGTGTGAAGCGCACGCTAAGGTTTGCGAAGCGCACCGCTAAGGTTGTGGACCTATAGCTGACAGTTGCTAATGGGCTTCAGCTGGTATGGGAAGATGGGTCCCTGGAGCACTGACATTGAAACACAGGGAGCTAGTGCCTCGGTTTCCCCAGGGTGCGGAGTCTAAGAGCCAGTAGGTATTCGTCAGAGCCTCTGGTGGTGAGGATGGATTTGGCTGCAACTGCATCCAGGTCGCGGCCCCCGGGGTCCCTTAGCTCACGCTCAGCTGGCTACAGGTGGAAGAGAGGAAACAGCAGTGCAGGAACAGCAAGGATAGTAAGCAGCCTAGCCAAAGGTCAAGGCCACAAGCAGACAGGGATAGACAGAAGAGAACGCCAAGGTCGGGGTATCAAGCAGACAGGAGAAACAGAGAACAAGCCAAAGGTCGGGGTATCAAGCAGGCAGGGATAGTCAGAACAAACCAAAAGTCGGTAAATGGAAATGGACTCAGAGCATACGACAGGAACAACCACACATGAAGCCAAACACACACAACATTGATCGGCAAGAAGGCTCTGCAGCACATGGTCTTAAATAGTGTTTGCTTAATTGGAGGCTGGGATGGAGTTCACTGAGAGGAGATTACTTAGCCCACAGGTGGTGATGTGTACGGCCTCTAAGCTGACACAACCAAGAGGTAAGCAAACAGATTGGACATGAATGACTATGGGTTCATGACAGTACCCCCCTCTTATGAGGCCTCCCCTGCCTAGGCCCAGGCTTGGAGGGAAATCTCAAATGAAACCTCCTCACCAGGCGAGGCGCAAATACCTCTGATGCAGGGATCCAAGACCTCTCCTCAGGACCGAACCCTTTCCAATGCACAGGACATGAATGACTATGGGTTCATGACACCTATATTTAGTGGTAAGGGTTGTACTATGGTTTAAAACTTAAATTCTGTATTCCAATTCCCACACATTGTTAGAGAAAAGTTGAACAAAGAAATAAGTGAAGGTCGTATGGTGGGTCCTTTTAAAAAATCCATAGTTTATAAATTTTAGAATCTCCCCGCTGGGGATTATGCACATAAAAGTGATGAATTCATATAGCCTCATACACCATCTATCATATCCCAAAGGCTCATCATTGAATGACGAAATTGAGGAAAGTTTAGCCTCAGTATCATATTGTACTTTCAAGGAAGCAGCATTCAAAATTAGAATCATCAAAGATTATATAAGAAAATCAGTGCCTAACAACACATGGGCAGAGTATTCTGCCGCGTGGAACAGATAGGTACAATTCAGCAGAGATTTTTAATGTCGCTTTCATTCTCCTTCAGAAAATGTAATATTAGCATTCCTATGTTCCTTAATGCAGATGGAGTTGTCATATTGTTAAAAATCTGGCAGGAATTTCATTTTTTTCCCTAAAATTACAAGGTTTGCCTCCCTGCACTTAATTTTTCTTGGTGTAACAGGCTCTAAAAGGTTACAGAAGAACCAATTTTACTAAAGACACCAGGAGGCCTATTTCAATTGATTTATTAAAGAAGATTTGTATGTTACTCCTTTAGTTTGCTTTTCTGAATATGAGTATGTATTATTTAATGATTTAATGTGGCCTTTGGATTAGCATTTTTTGGAGCATTATGAATTTCCGAATTACTGCCAAATAATAAATTATCTAATGTTGGACTTTTGTATAAGTATGTTGATATTTTAGATTCAGGGATTAGATTATTTATCCCATTTTCGAAAACAGATAGGATCGGCAAGGATAAGTGGATTAATCTTCATGCGTGTGGTGATGAATTTATATGCCCTTTAGTTCTGGTAAAAAAATATCTGAAAGTTAGGCCTCTTGGTGGCAGTTTCTTCCTCCTTCATGCAGATAGTTCTCCTCTAACGAGGTACCAGTTCAACTTTGTAGTAAAAGAATGCATGAAGAAGCTTGGACTGCAAAATTTTAGGATCTCGTCCCATTCTTTTAGAATGGGGGCAGCTACCGAAGCTGCGAGAATGGGACTAGATGATTCCATCATTCAAAGGTTAGAAAGATGAGAAACTCAATGCTTTCAAACTTATGTTAGACCTAACCTCTTTGTTTAATTCCAGGTTATAGAAGAATTATATGGATCCTGAGACACTCATTCATTCACTGGGCATATAAAAGAGCTGTACTTCGTTGCTACACATCTAATCTGTTATTGGATTCAGATAACGTTCAAGTATTCTGGAAAGGCATTTGTGGCTTACGTTGGTCTAACTTATTGTTTCATATTTCCAGGTTGTTTGATATGTGGCCAACTCCTGACATTGTCATTATCCATTTTGGAGAGAATGACGTTGGAAAAGTTAACACCTTGGATCTCATGTTTAAAATGAAACGGGATTTACACTGTTTCACTCTTTCATTTTCCAGTACAAGGATTGTGTTTTCAGAAATAGTACCTAGACTTTTGTGGTTAGATACTCCTAAATTATGAAATTTAGAGAAAATTAGACGCAGAATTAACAAAACAATTGAAAAGTTTATGCCTCTTATAAGTGGCTTTTCATACAGACACCTAGATCTTGAGGGTGGCTTTAGTGGCCTATACATGTTGGATGTCATACACCTATCCGAAGTAGGGCTGGATATCTTTAATTTAGGATTACAGTCCAGTATCCAATTGGCCGCGGTTATGGGGTGGGGCCGGACTTGAGTGGTCAGGTTCGGCGGGTGGGGACTTTTATGATTTATGAGATTATGCTTGAGTCCTATAAGACTGAGCAAGTTTTATTGTGCAGATTAATAAAGTTTGTGTTGAAATATTAACAAATTATATTTAATATTAAGTTGTTATACATGGATAATTTATTTACACTAATAAAGGTGCCGCAGCCAAAATTCTGCCAATTCTGTGTACAATTCTGTGTATTTACAATTTATATAAATTATATAAATTAAGTTAGTATTTAGAAGGAGAGAACAAGTGTGACCTGCATTCCCATTATCCCCCTCTCTAGAATTATTTAATGGTACCAGGCAGGGATGCTGTTCATAATAGCATTGGAGCCCCTGCTGGTTGCAATTTGCAAAAACGCAAACATCAGAGGCGTGAGAATAGGGGATAAAGAGTACAAAGTGGCTGCATAAGCAGACGATGTACTCTTTTATATCTCGGATCCTAGGATAACACTGCTGATTGTGATAGAGGAATTAAGCCAGTATGGGAAAACCTCAAACTTTAAGATAAATGCAGAGGAATTAAGCCAGTATGGGAAAGCCTCAAACTTTAAGATAAGTACAGCGAAGTCAGAGATCTTGAATATAACATTGTAGAAGAAAGAACAGCAGGCAATACAACTCAAATTATCCTTTGTATGGCATGGGGAGGAATTAGGATACCTTGGAGTCAAGCTAACAGCATCCCCAATGACCTGATTTAAGGTCAATTATATTCCAATCTTAAATAAGATTAAGGAGCAATTGGGTGTATTGAGACACAAACCCCTTTCATGGCTAGGGAGGATAAATGCGTTAAAAATGGTTATATTGCCAAGGTTAAAATACTTATTCCAAATGATGAAAATCGCTGTACCCCAGGAATATTTCAGGAAACTGAAAACCATTGTACTAAAATATATTTGGGCACATAAGCGACCTAGGATCTCTTACACAGTGTTAGCGAAGGGGAAGGAAAAAGGGGGATTAGCAGTACCTGATTTTAAAAGGTACTATCAGGCAGTTAGTATTTCCCAGATAGCAGATTAGATACATAATAGATGAGTCAAAAGCTGGGTGTAAATCGAGCTGGCATAAAGTAAGGTCGATTTAGGTAAGATGGTATGGATTCCAAGGAAATATTGAGAATTAGCTAATAGCACAAATTTACTGACCAGGCACACTTTTAGGGTATGGGATGGCCTTTGTAGGTTATATAAATGGGAATATAATAAACCTTTAATTTCACTAATAGACACACATTACTTTAAACCAGGGAAAGAAGAATATTTGTATTTAGTTAAATGGGCAAAAAAATAAGTTATTCAGATACAGGATGTGATGGAGGGGAATAGAATCTGCACATTTTTTGAAGTAAAACAAAAATGGGGAAGCATGCCACTAGATAGATGGAGGTACACACAAGTATTGCACTTACTATAGTCACTACCACAACCGTTACGAGGAAAAGAAAATTTGAGAACAATAGAGAAACTGTTTAGTTCACCTTTATGCACAAAGCAAAGTATATCCAGTTATTGGTGAATGAAGTTGAACCTGAACATCTGCCATAATTAAAAAAATAGGAACAGGAATTAGGGGTGATACAAGGTAAAAAAAGAGAAAGGTCCTGAGATTGGCATGCTTTTCATCAATTGACACTAAGACAACAGAGATGTGCTTTAAGCTCTTTGCTAGATGGTATATTACTCCACAGAGAGTTGCGACTGTTCAACGTAGATGCACCGTCAACTTGCTGGAGGGGGTGCGGTGACCCTGGAAACCCCTTTGCACACCTGTGGTGGGAATGTAAAATGGTACAGCCCTACTGGGATGAGATTATTAAAGCAAGTAATCAAATCTCAGGAGAACATATACAAGTACAACCATGGTGTTGTCTGTTTCATGAACACTCTAGTCCCGCATTTAATAAATGTGGCTAAAAGCCGGATACCGAGGCACTGGCGAACACCAGAGTATGGGTTAGTATGGGTGAATGGGTCGCTAAGATTGATTAGGTAAGTTCCATCAAAGAAACAATGTACACAGGGGAGGGCTCCTTAGAGAAGTATTATGCTATCAGGGGAAGTGGTTGAGTTTCAAAAAAACACAGAGATATATGGACATGCGGCAAGCCTGAGACTGTTGATAGAACGGGGAACGAGGTAGAGGTATTGGGGAATGTACACATGAGAGGGGTATAAAGAGATAATAACATTTTTTTTGGCTTGAGTATTGGGGGGTAAAGGTTATTGGAATGAGGGGGGTAAAGTGTGGATTTACATGGGTGTATTGTTAAAAGCATTTAAAATAATAAAAAGACAATATCCAAAAAAAAAGCACAATAAGCCCACTAGTGGCCTTAGGGTATGGATCATAGAAGCCACTCTCAAGGGAGGACCTTTGCTGAGAGATTTCAGAATTTATGTAGCAGAGAAACTTTTTGAATTTTTTCATTGGACACTTTAGCCCCAAAGGAATTAAATGAGGAACTGTATGTTCATACAATGCTATAAATATAGTTTTCTACAGTCTGTATCCTGTTTCATATGAGTGTAGAAGGAAATTGATTTATTATACCCAATCAATACTATTTTTCTTTGCAAAAAACAATGATACGCCATACAAAAATAGTTCACCTATTGTGGTCCCTGTGTATTAACATTATCTGTCCTCTTCCCTAGAAAAATTCTAGGTAGATATTTTGTTTTCTGAAATAGTTATAATATATTACAGAATGCGTGCATATCCATACATTTAATTAAATTAAATATGAATTTATAATTGTCAATAATATGAAATCCCCATGACAAAAAGGAAGAGGATTCCTAAAAGCCTGTCTTTAAAAAATAATTTAGATAAAAGCAAAAGCATCTCATACAGTATTCAACTCTCTATAAGGAAATTGCTATGGGCCAGAAAAAAAGACGAGTAAACAAATTGTCTGCATTAGTTAGGCAATCTGTAGAATAATATAAGACTAATGTTGCATGTGATAAAGTGTTGCATTGGCCTATTCATCAATAACTTACCTGTCTCAAAGGTACATTTTTTATAGAACACTTACACCTTTTAATTGCACTATTAATTTGACAAAGATGTATGAATATGTTCAAATATACAGTATACTGTATGAAAATATGTGTCAATGCTCCCCATCAATGCAAGTTTGATCATTTGCTCCTGATATAGCTGAACAGCTGCTATCTAACTGGCAGTGGCCCGTAACAATATTCAAAACACTGCTGGCAACAGTAGAGAAATGCACAGATAGAAAATGTGTGTGTTTTTCTAATTTGCAAAACAAATAGTAATCTTTTTAGTGACTCATTTTCCATCTACTTTGCATAGGAATGTTGAATGGCACAACTTTGTTTTTTAAAGAAAAGGGACTTAAATAACATAATTTTTAATTTTGTGCACTTGATTATTTCAGGTAGCATATTTAATTCCATAACATATCCTAAAAATAAAAATAATAGTCATTCATCATTTCAGGGCAATGGATAGAGCTATGCAAGTCATTGCTTCATGTCCCCCAGATACATATCCAGAACCATTGGTGTATAGTGCAAATATAGCCTAAGTGCCATGTATTCCAAGCTGAATACAGCGCAGTGTATGGTAACCATTCTGCCTATGGAGTGGGGCTTGGAACTCAATAAAACAGTATAACCACACAAGTTATAGAGGGAAGGCACTAAAGCATTCAAAAAGCCCTTGCTCTAATCAATACATAACACAATAAAGCTTTCTTAAAAAAGAAAATATTCACATATCTCATTCAATAACATATCTCAAAAAAGAGTATTATTCCTCATTCAAGACAGTGGGCAAAGCCAGAAAAAAAACATTGCTTTAAGCCCCATTGGCCAAATGTACATCCAGAACCACTGGTGTATAATGTAAATATAGCCAAAAGGGTCGCTGGTTCAAATCCCAACCACGACACTACCTGCCTGGAATTTGTATGTTCTCCCTGTTCCTATGTGGGTTTCCTCTGGGTACTCCGGTTTCCTCCCACACTCCAAAGACATGCTGGTAGGTAAATTAGATCCTGTCTAAATTGTCCCTAGTATATGTATGAGTGTGAGTTAGGGACCTTAGATTGTAAGCTCCTTGAGGATAGGGACTGATGTGAATGTACAATATATATATATATATATATGTAAAGCGCTGCATAAATTGAGAGTGCTATATAAGTACCTGAAATAAATAAAGTTATATAGATATTTATTCCAAACTGCATCTGTCCAACAATGGAAAAAGCAATAGTTTTCATTACTCTGCCAATAGTCCTGAAATGAGCAATGCTCTTCTTTTTTTGGGATATGTAATGGAATGAGAGATGTAGATGCCTTCTGCTTTACATGCGTTCACATCTGTGGACAGCGGAAATATGCTCAACATTGCATGTGTTCCGCATGGAAATACATGTTTTTTTGCACTGTTGGTGCGCTGGGGCACTATTAAAGTTATTTAAATTTATTAAAGTTTACAATACAAGGTAGAAAATGTAAATCATCCCATGCACATAATAGATTTACAGAACATAACCAAGCCAAAGGGGCCACATCTTGAAAAGCATAATCTGGAGGGTTGATAGTTTTTGAAGCCACTGACCACTGCGCTTGCTTAGTAGTCACTGACTATGGTATTGGCGATTTTCCTAAAGGTAGGCTTTGTACAGAAAATAATAATATAATGGAAGATGATTTTGCTGAGGTTTGCAAATGTTTGTTAGTCTGTCACTTGTGGAGCAGTAATTAAAGCATATTTTGTGGGTACAAGGACTATGATATATGCTACCATGTATACAGTAAGCCTCTCCCACTGTTATCACAATTTTCCCTTGCACAATTAGTGCAATTTTACCACATCCACAATATGCCAGGGCATGCACAGTATACCGTCTATTTATTCTTCTCTAGGTACCCAAGACTGAGACCCCCCCTCCAGGAAAAAAAACATTCTACCCTCTTGATGGATGTTCTTTTTAATGAGACATCAGGGATCTACTATTAACATTTCCTCTGCACTCCATTGAAGCTAATAAAGCACTGATTGTGTTTGATTTGATTTTTCCCCAGCCAGAGCAGCTAGAGAATGACAACTCTGAAACTGGAAGTGACCAAATGCTTGTCACCTCAGCTTCATTCAGTGCAGAGACAATCATGAACACCAACACATCTTTGCAATGCATTTTCATTACAGTGCACCACAATGCACCACCACAATGCATTTCTATAGTGGGAGACAGGATAAATACCTGCACTTACACTTACAGGAAGCTAACAGCGGCCAAATACAATTCTACAGCTACCATCCAGAATCCCTTATTAAAGGAATCCCGGTGGGTCAGTTCCTGCGTATACTCAGGAACTGCTCCAGGGATAAAGATTTTAAGGAAGAGGCCAGGGAGATGTTCTAGAGGTTCAGGGAAGAGGCTACTCCCACAAAGTTCTCAAGAGGACCTGTAAGAAGACCTGGACCAGCAACAGGAAGAAATTGGTAGATGTTAATCAGACAGCTAAGAGAGCAAAAAATAAAGATGCCCCTTTGGGAATAATCACCATGGTGCTCATTGGGAGGTGGTAAGAAACGTCCTAGCCAGTCACTGGGGAATTCTGGCGCGATCCCCGGACCTGGTGGACATTGTAGGTCCATGCCCACAGCTTGTTGCACGAAGGGCCCGAAATCTGAGGAGCACTTTGGTCCACTCAGAATATAAAAGAAAAAGAGCCGCAAACTGGCTGTCTGACTTGCCTTCCCTTAAAGGCATGTATGCCTGTGGTCATTGCCAAATATATAAATATGTGGATAGGTCTGCTGTCTTCGCTTATGTGGAGCATTCTGTCGAGTGTAAAATAAAAATTTTTATAAATCGCTCGACCTCCAGGGTAATTTACACCATCATGTCCATCTAAAAAGTATTATATAGGAAAAACCAAGAGACAGTTATAGATCCACGTCTGCGAACACATCAGGAGCATCAAGAATGATGGCAGGGAGGAGAACAAGAGTAAGAAGGAAGACATCACCCCAGTGGAGGCACATTTGCTTGTCTTTCATGGAGGCAAACCCAAAGAGATGAAAGTTAAAGGTATATATACATTGAATTTGGCTCCACGGGGAGGTGATTTTGATACCATATTGCTTCAAAAAGAAAAGATGTGGGTCTTTAGGCTTAATACTCTAGGGCCCTTGGGCTTGAACACCAAATATAATCTTCAGCCCATTCATGACCAATAAGAGAGGGATTTTCAGCCCAACCTATTAGACAGTGATGTGATTGGGCAGAAAAAAATATACATATATCTCGGAACTATTTTTATCCCTTTGAGCTCAGTAAATGGATTTGACTAAATATAAGGCTAAGCCCCTGTTTTGAAACTGTCTTGTTTTTCTATAGTTGTATATATGTATAATTTAATTCAAGTATTTCAGTGTTTCCATCTCCCTACCATGCCTGCTTGTCTTTTTCTTTCCTTTCCTTTTCTTTTCTTTTCACATTAGGACCTGGTTTATAGAATCAACATAAAAGTTTGTTCAATATGTGTGGTGTTGATGGGGTAAATGAAAAGAAGGTACCTTCTAAAAAGGTATAAATAAATGAATGATACTAGCCCCTCCCATCCCTGAGGAAGCTCATACTGATTGGGTGAAACATGTCAGTCATGACACCATGGCAGTGATGCATAGACATCACAGATTTTGCGGCTCACCACGCTCGCACATGTGCCGTGTACCCTGTGAGGACAGCGGGATCCATCTTACTGAAGCCCCGTTGCAACGGCACTACAGAGACAGGACCTTATGAGCAGTCATGCTCTTGTAACCCTGACTAAAGGCAACTTTGCAGGCTTGATCCACGCGAGCAGCAAATCTGAAGAGCGGGCTCAGCCAGGAAACTTGGAACACAGCCTTTGACTGGCTATTTTCTGCAAATTGGTCGGGTCCTTATTAGCCACATTACACAGCATGGCCCACTTTATTACCTGATGTCACAGACTCAGTGTTATCTGACTAAAACCTGTGTGTCCTGACATATCATAGTCTCTATGTGGCGGACCTGACTGCATTGAGCAGGTTAGCCTAGAAGAACTGACACTTAACAGGTACTTATGGACAAGGTGCAGCTTTGTAACAGTTTATGAGAACTTACACATCTAATAGTGCATGTAAAGCCTTGATCCATATTTCCCCCAGGACATGGTATGTGATGCTGTCAAGATGCTCCTAGTGGTACAGTCATAAATATACACAGCTATATGCCCCTGCTGGAACTTGTCACTATGTATTAGGCAACCAAGCCTTTTGGACTACTGTATATGGTGCTGATACTTAATGTGAAAGCAAATATTATAAGGATCTGCCATATATTAACAGCGTATTGGTAACATAATTTCTAGTGTGGGATCTGTGTGCATGGTGTGATGCATGATGCAGCTGCAACTATTTTTAACAACATTGTCTTTTTTAATTTACCTAAGTGTTGGTGGTGGATTTTTACCAAATGTTTGTACTGTATTTTTATATGTGCAATAAAAATTCCCTTGTTTAAGCTGCGAGGTCCATGGTGTAACTCGTTCCTTTTAGGGGGTCTTTACCCCTTAATTTTTTCACCACAATGCATTGTAACCTATTACCTTTAAGGATGTACCTGAAGGTTTTAAGGGCAAGTAAGAAAAAAAGGAAGTACGTTGTAAGTGTCAAAAAACTGAATGAATAGGTTTATCCATAAGTCTGAGAAATGAGTATGTGGAGAGGGCTTCATGGCATGACTAGTATTCACCTTCTGGTCTAGCTGACATATATTATCTGAAATAACTGTACTTTGTTGACTAGCTTGCTTTTCTCCTATACATGCTATACCTGTCATTAATCCTCATGGAAGACTTGAAAGCTTACCACCTTGTTTAGACAGCCATTCCTTTTAGTTCCCCGGATGCCAGAGGTAGTCTTGTATAGTTCACAATAAGGACAGTTGAAATGGCATGTACATTTAATGATAATTTATTTAGAAACAGCTGACACATTAACATCATTTAGAAGAAATGAAACAAAAATACACAAATGAAAATCTAAAATTTTATTTGGAATGTTTATTACACAAAATTATATAAAATATCAATTACAATGTATTAGCGTTGATATCAAAAAACATACTACATATTCACTTTGAATTTATTTATGAATACAATAAAAATGTATCTCAAACACTAAACGTACAGATGCATTTTTAATATGGTCAGTGGTATCAATTTACATAACTGCAGCCAGGAATCTGTCTTTTAGCGATAGCAGTGTGGCATGCACACATCAGTGGTTGACGGGTAAACATGACTGATGCTGGCTTTACTTAGCTGGATGCCATGATTCACATGGGTTACCTTACTGGGTGCTGTGATTCACATAATTTCTGAAAATTCAGAAAATGTCGTTTAAAAACAGGCAAGTGTGTATTAAAGTATTTGCGAAAACACTCTAAATGCATTTGTTTTTAAAACAAAAATGTTTCTATACCAATTATGTGCTATTTTTCTGCACAGTCTCCAGTCACATCCCTCTTAAGGTATATGTTTCAATTATAGACATGCACACAGTCCAATCTCATTAAAAGTTGGGAGCTGGTATCCAAAAGCAGCGCTCTTTCCTACTGTTAACCAGTGGAAGTTACTTGCAGAGCAATACAGGTAAAGGCAGAGCCCCGTGTGACGAAAGAGCATAAAAAGAAGTGAGTCCGTTCTAGGTTGTACTGTGCACCACACACCGTCAAACTTCACCATGTGGACAATCCCCTCAGGACATACACTTACCAGAAAACGGTAAGAAATGTGCCTTATTGTATAACCCAATATCTCTCCTTCTGATCATCACAGGCATCGTTCAGGCATATAAAAAAAAAAAACAAATGCTAGAGATAGTGCATTACCTCCAAGGTTTATTGACATGCCCCCCCCCCGCTAAAGCACACTTACATAGTCCATAAAAAACTCTTGCATAGAATAACGCTTAAACATGTGGTACGTCACCGCACAGCAGTACTCCTAGCCATGACTTCTCTCACCAAACCGTTGCGCTGTTACCTGGTGCTGGAACGCACCCGTCACTTCCTGGTGCAGTTGGGTCACACCGTGACGCGTTTCATCATCATGACTTCAACTGAGGCTGTGGCCCAGCGGCGTGGCTCACCAGTTAAATGCTGGGCATTGCTCGGCTCCACATATCCACGTCACCACCCGGTCTGAGTGACCGAGAACTAGGGAGGTGGTGTGTCGAACATAGCACATAGGGAATGTAAAACTGCACATGTCCACTCTTAGTCAGAAGCACCAACAGGCGATGTGACACAGCGCATGTCCATCCATTGTCCCGCAACTCCGGAAGCTCCGGTAACAACTCCGGAAGTGTCAATATCTGGGCGGAAATGCGTAGTCCATCCACACATACATTGACATACAAAATATCCCATAAATATGGGTAAAAGTTAAAACATTATGCATGTATTGCAAAAAGGGACTAATAACCTTAATATAAAATCCCATCAAAAAAAAAAACAAAATTAAAATCATATAAAATACATATTAAAATATATTTCCATATACCATAATCGTCAATGGTTATTGAACATAAAACTAGCATTAATACATTTTCAGATAGAAAAATCATTCCAGAGAACCCAACTGGCCAACTCGTAGTCTCTTAGGACTCAATGGCCGCACTATATTAAATCATCACTAGTGGCTAATTGACGACGGCGGCGTCCATCTTCAGCCCCTCTTCCTTCCAGGGCCGCGACTCCGGCTCTGTGACTGGCCGGAGTCGCATGACGTCACTCCCACGTGTGGGAACCGCCAGTCACGGCACAGGGTCAGTGGAGAAACAGCATGGAGGTCTTTTCTTCACTGCGCATGTGCCGAAATGACATTGGCACATGCAGAACACTGCATATCTCCTGAACCGTACAGGTTTGGGAGATATGCAGGGTACCTACAGGTAAGCCTTATTCTAGGCTCACCTGTAGGTTAAAGTGGTTGTCACAGGTTGACAACCACTTTAATGCCTGAAGGTAAAACAAAACTTGAGTGCAGCTTTGCAACTTTAGCATATGCTAGTAAAACTGTACTCAACTTTGCAGTCACAGCATATCGGAGCTGCGCTCTGCAGTGTATATTACAATATGACTGTGACGGGGGAAAGCAGAGGTATTCACATAGCAAACATGCCAGGAATTCCAGAAAAATCAGAGATCCCTGCTATCATTGATGAGACAGCAGGCGGGTGGACGAGGGAGGGAGGGGGGCAGTGCTGGCAGAGAGGAGGAGGAGGGAGGAGGAAACTACCTCTATGGGTGGCAAAGACTGGGGGCTGCGAGACCCCCTCAGCCCACTCCAGCAAGGAAGTCCGCCCTAGCTGATTTTGATAGAGAACTACAAGTGGGCGTGTCAGACCGCTGCTAGAAGTATAGGACAGAGAGGCTCCTGAGGTCTTACAAACAGGATATCAGAGGGGAATAATGGTTTTTCTGCAAGTTCAGCAGGCTACCACAGAGGAACTACAGAGATCAACAGAAGATAGATGGCATAGTTGGTGAAGGTAGGATATTAGCAACAAGGACATGGAAAAAAGTTTTTCCCGGAGTTCTGCTTTAACCACTTCAGCCCTGGAAGTATTTCCCATATTAGAACCAGAGCACTTTTTGCGATTCGGCACTGCGTCATTTTAACTGACAATTGTGCGGTCATGCAACGTTTTACCCAAATAAAATTTGCGTCATTTTTTTCCCCATAAATAGAGCTTTCTTTTGGTGGTATTTGATCACCTCTGCGTCATTTCTGATCACCGCTATAAACAAAAAAAGAGCAACAATTTTGCAAAAAAAAAACAATATTTATTACTTTTTGCTAAAATACAAATCCCCCAAAAAAATATAAAAAAACTAATTTATTCATCAGTTTTGGCCGATTTATATTCTTCCTCATATTTTTGGTAAAAAAAAATCACAATCGGTGTTTATTGATTGGTTTGCGCAAAAGTTGCCATGTTTACAAACCATGAGAATTCATTTCTGGCGTTTTTACAATTTTTTTTTTTTTTTACTAGTAATGGCAGCGATCTGCAATTTTTACCGGGACTGTGAAATTGCAGCCGACATGCCGGACATTTTTGACACTTTTTTGGGACCAATGACATTTATACAATGATCAGAAATTTAAATATCCACTGATTACTGTGTAAATGTCAGTGAAGGGATTTACCTGCAGGGGGAGATCTAGGGGTTAACTGTGTTCCCTAGGCGTGTCCTAACTGTGAGGGGGCTGGGCTACCATAGGCATAAGAGATCTAACTGATCCCAGTGACAGGGATCAGTAGATCTTTTAAATGTCCACTAACAGAGCGGGGAACCGCCGTGTTTACATCGCTGGTTCCCCATTCTTTCTCTCTGCCAGGGTGCGGCTACAGTGCATGCGCGAGCCGTCGTTTATAGATGGAGATTCACGGGCCGCTGCCACTCTGCAGCAGTAAATGTATGCGAGCCTGTCGGGAACCGGTTAAGTGAAAAAATGAAAAAATATTTAAAAATATAACGTTTAGTAAAATAAATGGAGACATGGGTACATAACCAACCCATGTTAGGTATCACCACACACCATCTAGAGAAATTCTAGAACCATTATTATTAGTTACCACTAAGCTGATGAGCTGTAAGAGGGTTTAAAGCGTTATCTATGGCGTATTCTGGGTAGCATAGTGTGTTGCCATTTTGTGGCTGCATTAAAATACGTTTTTATTCAATTCAGCTGCATCTTTTTAATTTACAGAAAGTTTGGAGATTTTATTGTGTTTGTGTTCAATAAAATGAATTGGAATGTATTTTTTTTTTACTGAAAGAATAGATTTGATAAATTGTTGCACTAATATTGTGCAACATATAACATTGTAACTATCATGTTTTTATTCAATGGGTCCTCTGCTCTTAGACCGTGTTTAATGTTTAGGGTTTCAAAGTGTGTTTTCATGAAAAAAAGTGCATTTGATCATGTTTGCGAGAAATTGTAAGAGAACAGAGATGTAATAATGAAAACAACAAGAAAAACAATCAGTGACAGTAATAGTAAAATGTTACAAAATTATTTGATGTTAAATATATTTATATTTATTCTGTCATGTGAATAAAGATTGAAACTAAACATTATCTTCATACATGCAAACCTATTTTTAGCCTTATTATCATATTTTAATACAAATTAATGATACACTGTCAATGGGTAACATCTTGTTGCTCTGAGCCACTTACATAACTCATCAATCATTCAGGCTGTGATCCAACTGCATTACACACTTTATCAATGCATAGTTTATTTTTTACTCAATTGTTGTAAACATGTTTAAAGTAAGTAGATTGCTGGCAAGGTCCTCCATTATAATTCTAGCTAAAAGAAATTCATGGCACTAATGTAAAACATAATGCTGAAAGATATTAGGCCATTTATGTGACTGAATAATTTGCTGCCTAGTACAGTATGTCTGTTTTCTTTTCCATAATGAGAGCCCTACTGTTTCAGAAAAAAAGATAAGATAATATATATATTCACTTCATTGTTTGTCTGAATCCAAAAACAAACAAAAAAAAAATGAATATACTGTTAGCCCACCAGTTCTCAGATGTGGCGGATAAGCTTTAGTTGTATCTTTTTTTTCTTTATTTTTAAACAGTTGCCGACCGCCCGCCGTGGCTTAACGGTGGCAACTTGGCGTGTTATCACGAAATGCCATCAGGTGATGGCAGCCGCGAGAACGTGTACCGTGAACGCGTGTGCCCTGACAGAGGCATGCGCGCATGCTCACTGTGTTCCGGGAGAGCCAGGGTGCGGGTAGGGCTGCCTCGATGTCCACCAGCTAACAGCGATCGCTCCCCCAGAGTGACAGAACCGGAGGCCATGTATGCAAACAAGGATCTCCATTCTGACAGAGGGGGAAGGGATGTGATCGCAGGCTCCCTGTGTATGGAAGCCGCGATCAATCCCCTCCCCCAGGCAGCCCAGCCCCCATACAGTTAGAACATACACAGGTAACACAGTTAACCCCTTAGAGCGCCCCCTGTGGGCTAACCCCTTCCCTGCCAGTGACATTTATATAGTAATCAATGCGTTTTCATATCATTGATTGCTGTATAAATGCCAAATTTTTTTTTACTAGTAATAGCGGCAATCTGAGATTTCTATCAGGACTGCGATATTGGGGCAGACATGTTGGACATTTTGACACTTTTTTGGGACCATTGGCATTTATACA
>BLSH010551819.1:277759-287923 GCA_018402905.1 Glandirana rugosa | reverse complement strand
TCCTCCACTGGACCTGTTAACCCCAGCCCGGCTCAAGAGTGCACAGCTGCCACCCATACTGTAGTGGTTCCACCACCTGAACCAAGGGTCACCACACCTGAACATTTCTCCCAGAACCGGAAGAAGTTCAGATCATTTAAAAATGCCTGCATGCTTTACCTGGCCCTACAGCCCAGGACTTTCTCTCTTGAAACAGTCAAGGCGGGGTTTATCATCTCATTACTTACTGATGAACCCCAGTGTCACGCACCTGGTGGTGGAGTCTGTCTTGTGCAGGAAGCAACCACTCTTATGGCCCTGGTTCGGGAACCCCTGATAGAGCAGACAGAGGGTTCCAGAGCACAGGGGGGCACGAGGGCTGGACAGAAACACTGATGGTGTGATAGGTCCATCAGTGGCTCGTGCAATCTGAGTAGTGAGGCAGGCTGAAGTCGGCAACTGGCTGGTAAGCGGTACAGAGGGTGCAGGCTGAAGAATCATCAGGTACAGGCAGGGTCATTAACAGACAGGCAGCGAGGTACAAAGGGGTCAGGCAGAAGAATTGTCATGGGCAAGCTGGGGGTCAGTGCAGGGGGAGGTCAATCAAGGTCAGACAAGCCGGGTCACAGGAACAAGATCAGGATACAGGATCAAGGTACAGGTTGGTCTCAGGAACACACTAACACTGTAGAATGGACAGCACCAGCTGCTGGGCATTGCAAGTTTAAATAGAGCCGTTTGGCGGCGTTTACGGCACACGCGCGCATGGGAGCGCAAGTCTCCTAAAGGCACCAATCTTCTCCTAACATTGTCCCCCCAATGGGCAGCCTCCGGATGTCTCGCCAGGCACCAACTTCCAGGCGGTTTCTCTTAAAGGTTCGGATTAACTCTGCAGCATGGATGTTTGACTCCCGTTCCCAAGACTTTTCCTTGGGGCCGTACCCTTTCCACTTCACCAAGTACTGGGTTATGTTACCCCTCTTCCGGCAATCCATTATGGCCTCGACCTCAAACTCCTCCTCTCCATTTACTGGTTCTGGCGGGCCCTTTTTCCATCCTGGGAAGGGATCTGGAGGGACTGGTTTGAGTAAAGACACTTGGAAACCCGAGTGCACACATAAGGATGAAGGTAGGACCAGTTCATACGTGACCCTGTACAGTTTTCTCTTCACCGGGAAAGGCCCACCAAATCTGGGTCCTAGCTTCCTTGAAGGACAGGCAAGTTTCAGGTTTCTGGTGGCCAACCAGCCCAAGTCATCTGGCTGAAGTTCCAGCTCTCCCCGCCTTTTCCTGTCAAAAGCTTGCTCAGTGAGTTCCGTAGTTCTGGAAAGTGTGTCCTGCAGGAGTTGGGTATTTTCCTTAAAGGAATCCAAGGTTTTCTGTACTGCCGGTACTGTGCTTTCCGGAGCCAAGCCAGGTAGAAAGGTTGGGTAGAAGCCGTAATTCTCCCAGAACGGGGACTGTTTGGTGGTGGAGTGGATGGTGTTATTGAAGGCGAATTCGGCCAATGGCAATAATTAGACCCAGTCATCTTGAGAGAACGAGGAGAAGCACCACAGATATAGTTCCAGGGTCTGGTTCATTCTCTCAGTTTGGCCATTCGTCTGGGGGTGATAGGCCGAGGACAAGGACAGTTCAATTTCCAACGCTGAACACAGGGCCCTCCAGAATCTGGAGGTGAACTGGACCCCACGGTCTGACACAATGCTAAGAGGTATCCCGTGGTGTCGGACAATCTCCCGGACAAAGATTTCTGCTGTTTCTGCAGCCGTGCGTATGCCCTTCATGGGCAGAAAATGGGCCATCTTAGTCATGCGATCCACGACCACAAAGATGGTAGGAAAACCTTTGGATGGGGGTAGTTCCACAATAAAGTCCATAGCTATACGGGTCCAAGGATGCTCTGGTACAGGAAGTGGATTCAAAAGGCCCCAAGCCTTGGCTTTGTCTGTCTTGTTTTGTGCACAAATAGTGCACTTGCTCACGTATTTCCTGCAGTCTTCTTCTGCCAATGGCCACCAAAAAGAGCGTGAGAGCAGCTTCATAGTTTTACGGGCTCCAAAGTGACCAGCCAACTTGTGGTCATGGCACAGTTCCAGGACAGCGGGGCGTTGCTCCGCTGGGATGAAGACTCGCTGACCGTACCACAATAGCCCGTCCTTCACTGACAACCTGGGGTCTAGAGGGCCGGTTAAGCTGGCAAGGGACCGTCTGATCTGGGCCAGCAGATCCTCCTGGGATAATAGGAAATTCTGTGGTGGAAGGATGGTATCTGGAGGAGCACAGTTGCTGGGATCGCTGAACATTCTAGAAAGGGCATCTGGTTTAACATTCTTTGATCCTGGCCTGTAGGTCAAGTGAAACAAGAACCTTGAAAAGAAAAAGTGCCTAACGGGCCTGACGTGGTTTCAGTCTTTTGGCCGTTCTCAGATAGGTTCTTGTGGTTTGTATATATCAAAATAGGGTGTGTGGCCCCCTCGAGCAAGTATCGCCATTCTTCAAGTGCCGATTTGATGCCCAGGAGCTCTCTATCCCCTGCGTCGTAATTCTTCTCTGGAGCTGATCATTTTTGAGAGAAGAATGCGGCGGGATGGAGCAGAGCCTTGGAGCCCTGTCCCTGGGAGAGAACTGCCCCCACAGCGATCTCCAAAGGTTCAACCTCCAGGACATAAGGCAAGGCTGGATCAGGATGCTTCAAGATGAGCGCTGCCATGAACAGTACCTTCAGGGTCTGGAAGGCGGTGGACTCGATGGTCCACTGAAAGCGGGTGTTTTGTTTTGTGAGCTGCGTGATTGGAGCGATGATGGCGGAGAACCCCTTTATGAATTTTCTATAGAAGTTTGCGACTCCCACAAAAGATTGGACCCCTTTCCTGTCTGTAGGTGCCGGCCAGTCAAGCATAGTAGAGACCTTCTGAGGGTCCATTGTGATACCGGTCACTGAGAGAACTAGTCCCAGGAAGTGAATGCTGGCTTGCTCAAAGCCACACTTCTCGGCTTTGGCATAGTCCATGCTGCCGGAGGCGGCTCAGGACCTTGATGATATGTTCACGGTGTTCCTCAAGGGAGGAAGAGAAAATCAAAATATCATCCAGATATATGATGACGAACAGATCTAGGAAATCCCGGAAGACGTAATTTACAAAGTGCTGGAACGTGGCGGGGGCATTGCACAGGCCGAAGGGCATGACCAAGTACTCGTAGTACCCAAAATGAGTACGGAAGGCGGTTTTCCACTCATCGTCTTCTTGGATGCGGACCAGATTATATGCACCCCGTAAATCAAGCTTGGTAAAGACGGTGGCAGACCCCATCCTTTGGAATAGTTCAGGAACCAGAGGTAAGGGGTAACGGTTTTTAACCGTTATCCGGTTTAATTTCCGGTAGTCTATGCAGGGACGTAAAGAGTGGTCCTTTTTCACCACATAGAATATGTCCGCCCCTGCAGGGGACGTGGAGGGTCGGATGAACCCCTTTTATAGATTGTCATCTAGATAGGCCTTGAGGGCCGCCAACTCAAGTTCTGACAAGGGGTAAATCCTTTCAAAGGGCACTTCAGCTTCCGGTAGGAGCTCAATTGGGCAATTATATGGACGGTGAGGCTGAAGTTTCTCAGCCCCTTTCTTGCTAAACACGTCCAAGTATCCATGGTAGACAGGTGGGACAGAGAGATGGGTTTCAGGATCAGAGTCTATGTCCAGACAGCCCAGTGTCTGGACATAGACACTGGACACTGGCACAATTTCCTCGACCCGTTTTAGGCAATGTTGCCGGCAATATGGAGATCGTAACTTGATGGTCTCGGTGGTCCAGTCTATATTAGGGCTGTGTGCCCAGAGCCAGGGCAGACCCAGGATGATGTGGAACAGAGAGGATGGCATCCAACAGAAGAAGCTACTGGTGGCCATCAGCTGTGGTGGCAGGTAGTGGGGTGATCTCTTGGGTCACCACACCAGACTTAATGGGTTATCCGTCAGCCAGGTGGATGACAATTTTATGAGTCTTTGGCCGAAGGGGAATTTGTTGGGAAGCTGCAAAATTCTCATCCACGAAGGAGCTACAAGCTCCAGAGTCAATTATAGCTGACATTTGAATAATCCTTCCTGGAAGCTGCAGGGAAAGAGAAATAATAAGATGAGAGACTTGGTGGGGAAAACTGGACACGGTCTTGGGTAGACAGGGACTCGAGGTAACATCCAGGTGGGACGTAAGGATCCCGGAGCCCTTTCAGTACGGCGCTCACGGAGGTGCCGGTCGATCTGAATTGCCAGATTGATAAGGGCATCCAGCGTTAAAGGTATCCCCACACAGGCCAGCTTATCTTTGAGGGGTTCCGATAGTCCCAGGCGGAACTGATAGCAGAGTGCGGCATTGTTCCATGCTGTATCTGCGGCCTTGCTGGAGGGTGTGTAATGCAGCCTCCGCAGTGGCCGCCTGGTGGGGGTCTTCATACAACCTGGCCATGGCTTGAAAGAACAGAGCCAAGGTGGAGACTTCTGGGGCTCTCTGTTCCCATAAACTGTGGGCCCACGCTTGTGGGGCTCTTCCTGTAGCAAGGAGATGACCAGTCCCACTTTTGTAGCTTCTAGTGAGAAGGTGCGGGGCTGGAGGCCAAGATAAAGCTCGCAGTAGTTGCGGAAGGCCCGGAACTTGCGACGGTCCCCTGAAAATGGCAGGGGAACCTTGGGCTCGGATGGTAGGGCCACAATGGTGCGTCCAGCGGCCTGACTACCTCCAGGAACTGTGGTTACAGAGAGCTCCTCAACCCGTTCTTCCAGCCAGGTGTAGCCGTCTTGAAGGCTCTTAACTGCCTGCGTAAGGCCAGCTAAGTGGACACATAGTTCATCCATAGCAGAGGATGCTCCCTGCGCAGACTCAGACATGGCTGTCCATTGCTGTCACGCATCTGGTGGTGGAGTCTGCCTTGTGCAGGAAGCAGCCACTCTTACGGCCCTGGTTCTGGAACCCCTGATAGAGCATACAGAGGGTTCCAGAGCACAGGGGGGCACGAGGGCTGGACAGGAACACTGATGCTATGATCTGGTAGTGGCTCCTGCAATCTGTAGAGTAATGAGGCAGGCTGAAGTCGGCAACTGGCTGGCAAGTGGTACAGAGGGTGCAGGCTGAAGAATCGTCAGGTACAGGCAGGGTCATTAACAGGCAGGCAGCGAGGTACAAAGGGGTCAGGCAGAAGAGTCGTCGTGGGCAAGCTGGGGGTCAGTGCAGGTGGAGGTCAATCAAGGTCAGACAAGCCGGGTCACAGGAACAAGATCAGCATACAGGTTCAAGGTACAGGTTGCTCTCAGGAACACACTAACGCTGTAGAACAGACAGCACCGGCTGCTGGGCATTGCAGGTTTAAATCGAGCCGTCTACTAATGGCACCAATCTTCTCCTAACACCCAGGCTTGGGCACACAATCTGCTTGAACAAAAGTATCCGGTCATCAACTCGATGGACTTATTTTTTGACGCTGTGGCACCTCTGTATGAAGACCCACAGCGTGCGGCTACTGCTGAAGCCACCCTGCATGCCTTGCAATAAGGGAAGTGACCTGTGGAAGACTACACCGCAAACTTCCACAAACTCTCTGCTGATACTGAGAGGAATGAGGCTACCTTAAGATACCAGTACTGCCAGGGGTTGTCAGAATCCCTGAAAGATGAACTCATTAGGTTGCTACATTGGAAGGCTAAATTCAACTCACTACCCAGCTAGACAGATGCATGCGGGAGCAACATTCAGGGAAATCACAGACTTTCAGACCCACTTGGATGCTGCCTAAGGTCCCATCACCCTCAGGGGCCATACACTCATCTACTGTCACATCCAATGTGGAACCTATGCAAATTAGCCTGGTTTGTTCAGTTCTAACACCTTAAGAGAAGCTACGCCATCGGCAAGTGAACCTGTGCCCGTATTGTGGAAGAGCCGGACATTTCCTGCGAAGTTGCCCCGTCAGGCCAAGTAAGTCTTCCATCCGTTGTCCTGTATACCCTCCTCTGGCAGGACCCTCTCTGGCTCACTTTGTCCTTCCTGTCTCCCTGCAAGTGGCGGAAGAGGAAGTCAAGCTCCCAGTGATCATTGATCCTGGCACCTGTAGCTGCTTCCTAGACATTTTATTGACCAAAAGGCTTGGCATTCCCCTAGTCCCTAAGAAGCAGCAGTTAGCTGTTCGTCTAGCTGATGGATCCTTGCCCAGTTCTGGTCCTGTTAACCAAGAGACTGTACCTCTCCTTACCACAACCAAGTCGGGCCATCGGGAATACCTCCAGTTTGATGTCTTGAACTCTCCCCTGTTTCCCATCATTCTAGATATCCCATGGCTTCAAGCACATGAACCACTGGTCCACCGGGGAGATCCAATGCTCTTCATCTTATTGCCGGCAGCACTGTCTGACCCCAAGCCCAAAATGGTTTCTAACTGTATGACAGTGCAACCTTCTGCTTGCACCTATCAGAATGTGCCTTCAGCCTATAAAGACTTCCTAAATGCCACCCCACCAGCTGTATGACTGCCCTATTGAATTTTTACTGGGTTCAGAGATCCCATTTGGCCGCATCCTCCCCCTCTCAAAAAAGGAATTGGAAACATTGCAGTGTTTCCTAGAAGAGAATCCTGAGAAGGGGTTCATCCGCCTGTCTTCGTCTCCCGCAGGGGCCGACATATTCTTTGTGGAGAAAAAAGATAAGACTCTTAGGCCCTGCATGGATTACAGAGAATTAAACAAAATCACCATAAAAAAACAGTACCCTCTGCCTCTCATCCCAGAACTTTTTCAGAGATTCTGCAACACTACAAAGAAATGGGAAATAACTTATGTGGGTACAGTGTTGCATGACTGAGTAATTGTCATTCAAAGTGCGACAGCGCTGAAAGCTGAAAAATGGCCTGGACAGGAAGGGGGTTTTCGTGCCTGGTACTGATGTGGTTAAAAGCATTTTTAAACTAAAATCACATAAAAAAATCAAAAAATGGAGGTGGATGTGGACTATCTTCAAACTGTGTGAGAAAAGTCTAAATTAGCTGGGAGAAGCCATATCAGTGTTCTAAAATCATCTTCAAACTGTGTGTGAAAAGTCTTAATGAGCTGGGAGAAGCCATATCCCTGTTCTACAATCATCTTCAAACTGTGTGTGAAAAGTATAAATTAGCGGGAGAAGCCATAGCAGTGTTCTAAAATCATCTTCAAACTGTGTGTGAAAAGTCTAAATTAGCCGGGAGAAGCCATATTAGTGTTCTAAAATTTAGAACACTAATATGGCTCTCTATGCGGCTGGAAGAACAGTAATGTGGCTCTATCCCCCTGCAATAGGCTTTTCCCATACACTTTGAAGATGATTTTAGAACACTGCTATGGCTTCTCCCGCTAATTTATACTTTTCACACACAGTTTGAAGATGATTGTAGAACAGTGATATGGCTTCTCCCGGCTAATTTAGACTTTTCACACACAGTTCGAAGATGATTTTAGAACACTGCTACGGCTTCTCCCGCTAATTTATACGTTTCACACACAGTTTGAAGATGGTCCACATTCACCTCCATTTTTGATTTTTTTATGTGATTTTAGTTTAAAAATGTGTTTAACCACATCAGTGCCGGGCACGAAAACCCCCTTCCTGTCCAGGCCCTTTTTCAGCTTTCAGCGCTGTCGCACTTTGAATGACAATTACTCAGTCATGCAACACTGTACCCATATGAAATTTGCGTCCTTTTTTTCACACAAATAGAGCTTTCTTTTGGTGGTATTTAATAACCGCTGGGTTTTTAAATTTTTGTGCTATAAATAAAAAATGATTGAAAATTTTGTGAAAAAATGCTTTTTTTTATTTCTATCAAAAAATTTAGCAAATTAGTAATTTTTCTTCATAAATTTTAGCCAAAATTTATACTGCTACCTATCTTTGGTAAAAATAACCCAAATAAGTGTATATTATTTGGTCCTTGTGAAAGTTATAGAGTCTACAAACTATGGTGCCAATCATTGAAAATTGATCACACCTGATCACACCTGATATACTGAAGGCCTATCTAATTTCTTGAGACCCTAACAAGTCAAGAAAGTACAAATACCCGCCAAATTACCCCTTTTTGGAAAGTAGACATTCCAAGGTATTTAGTAAGTTACATAGTGAGTTCTTTGAAGTTGTAATTTTTTCCCACAATTCTTTGTAAAATGAAGATACTTTTTTTTTTTTTACAAAATTGTCATATTAATACGTTATTTCTCTCACATGGCATATGCATACTTGCAACTACACCCCAAAACACATTCTGCTACTCCTCCTGAGTATGACGATACCACATGTGTGAGACTTTTTCACAGCCTGGCCACATACAGAGGCTCAACATGCAGGAAGCACCATCAAGTATTCTAGGGACATAAATTACACATCCAATGTCATGACGACCTATCACACTTTTGAAGGCCCCCTAGCATCAGGACAAAAGAATTGCCCACAAAATGACCCCATTTTGGAAAGCAAACACCCCAAGGTATAATATATGAGTAGAGTTGAGCGAACCCGGACTGTAAAGTTCAGGTCCGTACCGAACTTTGGGGTGTAATATATAAGGCATAATGAGTCTTTTGAACGGTTCATTTTTTTACAGAAGTTTTTGGAAGATGTGGAAAAAAAATGAAAACGCATTTTTTTACACAAAGTCGTCCATTTATAAGATATTTCCAACACATAGCATGTACATAGCAAAAATGACACCCCAAAATACATTCTGCTGCTACTCCCGAGTTTGGCGATACCACATGTGTGAGACTTCTACACAGCCCGGCCACACACATCGGCCCAACATTGAACTAGCACCTTCAGACGTTCTACGAGCATAAATTGCACATCTCATTTCTCAATCACCTATTACACTTTTGAAGATCCTGGAGCACCAGGACAATGGAATTGCCCATAAAATGACCCCATTTTGGAAAGCAAACACCCCAACGCATAATATATGAGGCATAATGAGTCTTTTGAACATGTCATTTTTTTCCAGAAGTTTTTGGAAAATGTGTAAAAAAAATGAAAACAAATTTTTTTTACACAAAGTCGTCCATTTACAAGATATTTCCAACACATAGCATGTGCATAGCAAAAATGACACCCCAAAATACATTCTGCTGCTACTCCTGAGTATGGTGATACCACATGTGTGAGACTTTTACACAGCCCGGCCACACACAGAGGCCCAACATTGAACTAGTATCTTCAGACGTTCTATGAGCATAAATTGCACATCTCATTTCTCAACCACCTATTACACTTTTGAAGATCCTGGAGCACCAGGACAATGGAATTTCCCACAAAATGACCCCATTTTGGAAAGCAAACACCCCAACGCATAATATATGAGGCATAATGAGTCTTTTGAACATGTCATTTTTTTCCAGAAGTTTTTGGAAAATGTGGAAAAAAATGAAAACACATTTTTTTTACACAAAGTCGTCAATTTACAAGATATTTCCAACACATAGCATGTACATAGCAAAAATGACACCCCAAAATACATTCTGCTGCTACTCCTGAGTATGGCGATACCACATGTGTGAGACTTTTACACAGCCCGGCCACACACAGAGGTCCAACACTGAACTAGCACCTTCAGACGTTCTACGAGCATAAATTGCACATCTCATTTCTCAACCACCTTTTACACTTTTGAAGATCCTGGAGCACCAGGACAATGGAATTGCCCATAAAATGACCCCATTTTGGAAAGCAAACACCCCAACGCATAATATATGAGTAGAGTTGAGCGAACCCGGACTGTAAAGTTCAGGTCCGTACCGAACTTTGGGGTGTCCATGACCCAGACCCGAACCCGGACTTTTCAAAAAAAGTCCGGGTTCGGGTCCGGGGGTTCTGGTAATTTTACCAAAAGTTCAGAAAATTGCTGTAAAAAAGTCCAGGAAAGTCCTAGAGGTCTGCAAAAGGAAAATGGGGGTAAGGGTGGGACAAGTGCCCTACAAAGAAATGGGGACAGGGAAATAACTTTAAATATTTAAAAAAATAAAAACATAAAAAATTCAAAAATGGAGGTGGATGTGGACCATCTTCAAACTGGGTCTGAAAAGTATTAATTAACGGTAGAAGCCATATATATACCGAAGATGGCAATTAATTATGAAAAGTCTGGGTCAAACTTCTACCAGGTGTAGGTGGAGGTAAAAA
>BLSH010551819.1:255591-276295 GCA_018402905.1 Glandirana rugosa | reverse complement strand
ATTGGTCTGGTCCACGATCATTTGAAGAAAATTGTCGGGCAAAAATAGAGAAAAAAAATCAATTTCTTGGAAATTGTTGACATTGACCTGCACACCTGGCTGTGCGGTGAAAGGGGGAATTCTTGCTGCTCCTGAGCTGGAAGGCAGCCATGTTGGGTTGGCAAGGCCTTCTGGGAGGTGTGTAGCAGCCCTGGCTCTTGGGGGACGTGATGTGGCAGCACTTGTACTGGGCATTTGTTCCCGGGGCCTATCGCTGTCGGCAGCGCTGGTACTGGGCCTCAGAATGTGATCACGGTTGCTAGCGGCAGCGCTGGCACTTGGCCAGGCAATGTGATCCTGGTTCCTGGTGGCTGTCTGGTTTCCAGAGTGCCATGTCCTTTTAGGAGGAGGAACCCATTCTTCCTCCGATTCATCTTCTGATCCACTGCTGCCAATTATTTCAAAGGCAGAATCTGTTTCGGAGTCAGAATGGGTATCAGATTCTGATGAGAGCTCCCTGTTGCTCTCATCGGTCATGGACAGAATCCAGAATGTCTCCTCACTGGTATAAATGCATTTGGACATGGCTGTGCATCGGGTGGCAAGTGATGGGTGACAGGCGGTGGTTACTGATAGGTGACAGGTGTCTGGCGGTGATCACTGACGGGTGACAGGTGGTGGTCACTGAGGGGTGCTTGGTGGTGGTCACTGATGGGTGTTGGGTGCTTGGTGGTGGTCACTGATGGGTGACGGGTGCTTGGTGGTGGTCACTGATGGGTGACAGGTGTCTGGCGGTGGTCACTGACGGGTGACAGGTGGTGGTCACTGATGGGTGCTTGGTAGTGGTCACTGATGGGTGACGGGTGCTTGGTGGTGGTCACTGATGGGTGACGGGTGCTTGGTGGTGGTCACTGATGGGTGACAGGTGGTGGTCACTGATGGGTGTCTGGAGGTGGTCACTGATGGGTGACAGGCGGTGGTCACTGATGGGTGACAGGTAACTGGTGGTAGTCACTGATGGGTGACTGGTGGTGGTCACTGATGGGTGACTGGTGGTGGTCACTGATGGGTGACGGGTGACAGGCGGTGGTCACTGATGGGTGACGGGTAACTGGTGGTAGTCACTGATGGGTGACAGGTGGTGGTCACTGATGGGTGACGGGTGACAGGCGGTGGTCACTGATGGGTGACGGATGACAGGTGGTGCTCACTTATGGGTGACATGCAGTGGTCACTGGGTGACGGGTGACAGGCGGTGGTCACCGGGTGATGGGTGATAGGCAGTGGTCACTGATGGGTGACAGGCGGTGGTCACTGATGGGTGACGGGTGACAGGTGGTGGTCACTGATGTGTGGTGGGTGTCTGGCGGTGGTTACTGATGAGTGATGGGTGACAATCGGTGGTCACTGGGTGAGGGGTGACAAGCGGTGGTCACTGGGTGACAGGCGGTGGTCACTGGGTGACGGGTGACAGGCGGTGGTCACTGATGGGTGACAGGCGGTAGTCACTGCTGGGTGACGGATGACAGGTGGTGGTCACTGATGTGTGGTGGGTGTCTGAGGGTGGTTACTGATGAGTGATGGGTGACAGGTGGTGGTCACTGATGGGTGACAGGCGGTGGTCATTGGGTGACGGGTGACAGGTGGTGGTCACTGATGGGTGACGGGTGACAGGCGGTGGTCACTGGGTGACAGGCGGTGGTCACTGATGGGTGACAGGCGGGGGTCACTGATGGGTGACGGGTGACAGACGGGGGTCACTGATGGGTGACAGGCGGTGGTCACTGATGGGTGACAGGCAGTGGTCACTGATGGGTGACAGGTGCACTAATGGTTACTGATGACAGGTGACAGGCGCACTTTATTGGGGCAGATGTGGTGAATGATTGGGTGACAGGTGCAATGTGGGGCAGGATTGATGTGGCAGGTGTTGTATAGTACAAACACAGACTGGTAATTCACTGATCCAGGCTCTCCTCTGCTCACACTGGAAATGGTGTGTGAGGAGAGAAGAGCTGGTAACAGCTAGTTACCAGCCTGTGTTTACATTTGTGATCGGCTGTGAATGGATTACAGCCGATCACATGCTAACAGCCGCTGGCCAATGGCTGTTCTTTACTGTGGGTGGCAGGCAGTGTTCCCTGGGAACACATCGCCACCCACGTACACGTGCAGCGCGCTCCTGATCGCGCGCATGTGCAGTGTAAATCGGGGAATACCACTTTGTGATCAGCCGTGACTTTGTCACGGCCGATCACGTGGTAAACAGCCGCGCCCAATGGCTGTTCGCCCCAGTCGGTGACGAGCTGTGTCCTGGGGACACACCGCCACCGACAGAGCCGGGTTAAAGGGGCGACGTCATATGACGTCCGCCCGGAACGAGAGCCGTTCCGCTCCGCCATCATTTGACGATGGGGATGGGTGGACGGCAAGCGGTTAAGTTATTTCCCTGTCCCCATTTCTTTGTAGGGCACTTGTCCAACCCTTACCCCCATTTTCCTTCCTTTTGCAGACCTCTAGGACTTTCCAGGACTTTGTTACAGCAATTTTCAAAACTTTTATTAAATTACCAGAACCCCGGACCCGAACCCGGACTTTTTTTGAAAAGTCCGGGTTCGGGTCCGGGTCCCGGACACCCAAAAGTTTGGTACGGACCCGGACTTTACAGTTCGGGTTCGCTCAACTCTACTGATTATCTCAAACTACACAGCCCAGCTTTCACGGATACACCGCAGCATCCAGCGGATCCAGGATCATCCACCAACAGGACATCTTCCAAGTCTTCAATCACCCTGGTCAAGCCATCGAACAGTAAGTGCTATCACCACACCTTCACAGGAACCTACACAATGGCTCTCACAGCCCTATCTTTAAATGCCAGAGCCCTAAATCACCCAGCAAAAAGGGCATCCCTCTGGAAATTTGCATTGCAACTCAGAGGAGACATCATATGCATGCAGGAGACACTCTTTATGACAGGCAACTTCCCCCACTGTCAACACAGACTATAACCCCATGTGTTCCAGGCAAATTTCTTCAATAAACAAAGGAGTACTAATTGCTGTCAGAGGCTCTCTATCTTTCCAGCTGCACCAAAGTGTTATCGACCCAATCCTTATCTGCACCATTAATTCAAACAATTACACCCTGGCATCTATTTATGCTCCAAACCAAAAACAGATCTCGTTCCACAACAAGATATTCAAATAAATAACAACAAGGTCATCTGTTTATATGCGGAGACTTCAACCTAGTTCCAGACTGCACAGTCAACTCCACATCTAAACCCAAGAGGACCTCACCATCGCTAAACCCACTTTTAAATGCCCATGACCTTTTTGATGCGTGACGCTGTGGTCACGCAGAGGAAAGAGACTTTACATACCTGTCTCCAAGGCACAACTCTTACTCGAGAATTGATTTGTTCGTATTGGACAAATGGTTATTACAAAATGTACAATCATCTGATCCACACCACCACCTGGTCCGACCACGCACCGATAAGCATTGCACTACTAAGCAAAAAGACACAACCCAATTCATACATGTGGCGCACCAACAACTATCTACTACAAAATCCTTCATACGCAAAAATCATCTTAGGCCATCTAGAAGAATATTTTCTCAACAACACGGGCTCAGTGGCGGACCCGATGGCGGTGTGGTATGCTCATAAAGCATATATAAGAGGGGTCCTTGTTCAACTAGGCTCTAAAGCGAAAAGAGAGAGGACACAGCATTTAGATGCCTTAATGGCGGAAATCAACACTTTAGAAAACCTAAACAAAAAAACACCTACCCTGAAACTAACATCCAGACTTTGACCTTCACCGGGAATTGCTCTCCCTGCTACTTCAATCCCATGAAAAATCCCTACGTAAATTAAAAGCCACTAATTACAAAACGGGAAACAAAGCGGGGAAAGCAATGGCCAGGCAAATCAAAGGCAGGCGCCTAAAATCAAAAATCCAATAGCTCATGCAGCCAATGTCCAATAAACAGCTGGTCAACCCCCTAGACATAGCGGATGCCTTTAGCATCTACTATGGCAATCTTTACAACATAAAAGACGTTGCATCAACTCATCAACCCGCTACTGAGGAGATTGAGTCCTTTCTGGCACACATTTCACTTCCCAAGCTGAATGAGGAACAATTGTCAAATCTGAACAAACCCTTCCATCAAGCCTAAATCCTTCAAATCATTATGAAATTGCCCAACAACAAATCTCCTGGCCCCGATGGCCTCTCAGGGGAATATTATAAAAATTTCCTCCAAATCCTAGCTCCCCAGCTACACACTATCTTCAACAATGCTGCCTCCTCCTCTCTTTTTTCTCCTGAAATGCTAAACGCTACGTTAATCACCCTACCAAAACCAAGGAAAGACCCGAATTCTCCAAAAAACGTCCGTTCCATCGCACTCCTCAACATAGACCTGAAGATCTATGACAAGTTACTAGCCAATAGAATAATGGATATCTTACCATCCTTAATAAACAAAGACCGATCAGGATTCACTAAAGACAGACAAACCTCAGGCGCCACTAGAAGACTAAACAATATTATACACTACGCCAAACGCATAGGAGCGCCTTCTCTGCTCCTTACTTTGGATGCAGAGAAGGCATTCGACAGAGTTCACTGAAAATACCTTCACTTATTACTTCATGAATTTGGATTCCAAGGACACATCCTCAAGGCAATTATGGCACTATACACATCGCCATCAGACCAAGTATTTAACTCCGATATTATATCTAAACCATTCAGTATCACTAACGGCACGAGACAGGGATGCCTCCTTTCTCCCCTGATTTTCCACCTAGTAATGGAGCCCCTTGCGGAACATATAAGAGCGAACCAACAGATTTCAGGTCTCAGAGTCACTACCCAAGAACACAAAATGAGTCTGTTCACGGATGATGTGATCCTCATCCTAACGAACCCAACTACCTCACTGGCCGTGGTACAGGCCTCCCTTAACTGGTTCAGTAGAGTATCTTACTACAAAGTGAACGAAACCAAATCCTCCATTCTGGGAATAGTCATAGATAGCATACTAAGCAATTTACTACAGCAAACATACCCATATTCATGGGCAGAAAACAGCATTCCTTACTTAGGAATTCAACTACCAGAATCCACTAAGCACCTATTCCAGGCTAATTTCATCCCCTATCGAGATAAACTTCAAGCAGACCTCCACAACCTAGCAAAATTTGAATTCTCATGGGTAGGCAAACTGGTAGCATTTAAAATGATGCACCTCCCCCAACTCCTATACCTCTTCAGGATCATCCCAATACCTGTACCCTTAAAATACTTTCAGTTACAGCAATCTATCCTGTCCTCATTTGTATGACAGGGGAAAAGACCCCGATCAGCTCACACTAAGCTAATCAAACATCGTGCGGCAGGGGAATAGGACATATTGATTTTAACGACTACCATACAGCAGCTATCCTCACCCAACTGAAGGAATGGTTCTTACCCTCCCCCGATACACACCGGGGCACAATAGAAGCACAGCTCACTTTGAGGAACGCACTAAAAACGTGGCTATTAAGCACATATCTAGGCTCCACTATCCCTTCTCTTATATCCCCTCCCATATCGGCCTCCTTAAAAGCCTGGAGATCCTTAACAGGGCAAGCCTCCAAATGGCACGACCTCCACAGAGTAAAAATCCCCTTAACACCCCTGGAGAATATCATTGATAATGCATCTTTCAGCAAGTGGAGCAAAATGGGTATCCAATTCATAGAGGACTTATTCACTTCTAATTTGCCCAAATCCTTTCAACTACTTATGTCAGAATACTAACTCACACTCAAAGACCACTATCTGTATATACATACCATACACTGCCTTTCAAAACTCCCCAACTGTCGGTGTGAAATTCCCTATAAAGCATGGTCACTCTTGTCTCCCCCAACATCAAACAAAAAAGGAATATCTCAATTTTACAGAATTCTTCAGCAAAAAAACAACCTTCACAAGAAACAATGCCATGCTCAAATGGGAAGCAGATCTAGGAAAGGGCTACAAAATAGAGCAGTGGTCTCAAGCATGTAAAACTACATACAAAACAACGAGAAGCACTAAACTTTGGGAACTATCCCAAAAATGCCTTCTTAGATGGTATATGACACTGGACAAAATCTCACACTTCAAAGGTAAACTTTCAGAGCATTGCTGGCGCGACTGCGGCCAAAGAGGAGATATACTCCACATATTCTGGAACTGCCTTAAACTAGCTCAATATTGGCACAAGATGAAATCTCTGATAACTAAAATCTCAGAATCATACATCTCAATCTCCCCTGGTCTAGCACTTCTAAATCTTGATTCAGAAACATTACCCCAAGGTACCAGATACTCAATACTACAACTTTTGCTAGCAGCTAGACTCAAAATAGCCAGACACTGGAAAGACCCTTGTCCTCCAAACATATCGGAGACCATAGAACTGACAAACACCCACCACACATATGAACTACTATTGGAAGCAGCAAATGGGAAATTCCAACAAATATCAAATAAATGGGACCCATGGAAGGCTATGAAACTCAAACAATAATAGTCAATCCTGGTAGTTAGTTGTTCTGTAATGCCACCCCTTGGTAAGATTGGCGGTGCTCCCTTCCACAAGACACAGCAAGCTCCCATATGGGGTGTCTATGGAAGGGGGTCTAGCCAACGGTAAATACAACTAGGATCTGATTTATGATCTATCCCAATACCTGTGACTTCCACAAGTTGGAACTTCGGGCCCACAGACTTATTAAGGGCATGGTAGCTCTTCCCTAGGTCAGGAGATAGACCCTCCCCTTTCTCCCTAAGACTCAATACAAGTTTCACTCTGAACCATTATTGTTGTGACTAAATATCTGATATAGCACAACCTGCAATGCATAGTTACTATTAACGGTAAACCTGCTATCCTCAACAGCATTTTCTGCAAAACAACGTAAGGTAAACGGCGGTGCTCCTCTCCCCTCCCGTCACAGTTTTTTCCCACATGGGGGGCTGGGGGGACAGAGGGACACCACACACCACTCACCTAGTTAAAAGTTGTTAATAAAGTTTGACTTTGTAATCTGTGCACCATACAAGGTCAATAATGTTGTATTGTAACTGTCGACCCTATGTATTACCCTCCTGTATTATCTCTTTATAAGGTACACTTCACCAAATAAGTCAAAGTAACCTACTGCTGTTTCTATGTTTTTGTAAAAGTTCAATAAAAACTATTGAAAAGAAAAATTGAAATGCCTGTTCACCTCTGCTCCCATGCTCCAGCACCCTGATCCTGCTTTGCCCTTTGTTTTGGTGGTGGACGCCTCAGAGGTAGCTACAGGAGCAATCCTGTCCCAAAGCCTGAGCCCAAAGCACTATTACAATCTGTTGCTTTTTCATCACACAAGATAAGCCAGCCGGAGAAAAATTACAATGTGGGAGACCGGGAACTCCTAGCCATAAAGACAGCCTTGGAAGAATGGAGGTACCTGTTGGAGGGGGAAGCACACCCCATCATGATTTATACCGACCATAAAAACCTCAAATACCTCTGATCAACCAAGTGCTTAAGACCTTGACAAGCCCGTTGGGCACTTTTTTTTTTCCCGGTTCAAATTTCACATTATGTTACGGCCAGGGTCAAAGAACAGCAAGGCTGATGCGCTATCTTGCATGTTTCCAGACTCCCCAAATGACACAGTTCCAGACACAATCCTGTCTAGCCAAAACTTTCTGTTACTCCAGCAGGATCTAAAAATGTCCATCACACAAGCTTCCGCTTAATGCATGGTCCCTGAGGTTCCATCTCTAAGGAGATTGGATGAGCTCCTATGGCACCAAGAAAAAGTTTTTGTCCCTCAACAGGTCAGGTTACAGTTGTTAAAAATATTCCATGAGGTACCATTAGCAGATCATTTTGGAGTCAGTAAGATGACCGAACTGGTCCAATGATCCTTTTGGTGGCCATTTCTAGGGGAGGACTATAAAGACTGTGGAATCTTGTGTCATTTGCCAGCGCTATAAGGGGTCCAACACCAAGGCTTGGGGCCTGCTAAGGCCATTACCTGTCCCATGGAAACAAGTCTCGATGGACTTCATTGTGGAGCTGCCCCCATGGAAAGGTTACACAGCGATTTGTGTAGTTGTGGATTGCCTATCCAAAATGGCACATTTTTTGCCCATGATTGCACACCTTCAGCGAAAAAACAGCCAATCTGTTCATCAGAGAAATATACAGGTTACATGTCCTGCCTGAAAGCATTAGCGCTGATAGAAGAGTCCAATTCACCTCTAGATTTTGGAGGGACCTTTGCAAGAGCTTGGCAATAGATGTCTGTTGGTCCTCAGCATATCATACTCAAAGTAATGGACAGACCAAGAGGTCTAATCAGACTTTAAAGTAATATTTAAGATGTTTTTGTTCCTTTTTGCAGGATGACTAGCTCTCATTACTGCCATGCGTCGAGTTTGCCTACAGCAACTCGGTGCACGCAACGGCCAAGCAAACTCCATTCTGGGCAAATGACGGATTTCACCCATCGTTCTTGCCTAACACCATTCCAAAAGCATAGGTACCAGCAGTCCAGGATCAATTAACCTTCATGCGAACAAACTACCATACACTTTGGGGAACAATGTAGAAAGCACAGGAGGACTATAAGAAGCAGTATGAAAAGAAGAATAGATGCAGTCCAAGCTTCAAGTCCAGAGACAAGGTATGGTTCTCTTTTACTAACCTTAAATTTTCTTGTTCCTCCAGGAAATTGGGTCCAAAATGTATGGGACCATTTGAGATTAGGAGAGAAGTCAATTCTGTGGCTTATGAACTCATACTGCCAAGTTCTTTCAAGGTGCACCCGGTGTTCCACATATCCTTGCTCAAACCAGCCATACATAGCCCGTTCCCTGGAAGAGAAGTGGCACCACCACCAGTCTCTGTGAATGAAGAACCTGAGTTTGAAGTTCCATTCTAGACTGTCTGAAAAGAGGTAGGCAAACTCAATTTCTTATTAAATGGAAGGACTACCTGGCAGGGGATAATTCTTGGGAAACTGCTAATAATGTCCATGCCCCCAAACTTGAGCAGGAGTTTTGTGCCAGATGTCCTCAGAAATGGGCACATTTTGGCACTGTCAGGGAAGAAGTCAAAGTACTGCAAATCTTGCCAATATCCAACATGGCCGTGCCATGCGCGCACCAGTGAGGCGGCACACGATGGTGCACACCAGTGCACACAATGTGACAAACGCCAGCCTTCCCTAGGCTATTTAAACCTGCCATTGCTCCGGATACATTGCTGGATTATCTCTCAGCTCTCATGCGTTCCTGTGTACCTGTACCTGCTGTTTGCTTACCTGACTTCGACCCAGCCTGCTCCTGACCTGTCAACCTTCTCTCCTGATTGACCCTGGCTTGTACCTTGACTACTCTTCTGGCTAGCTCTTTGTGTTTGACCCTTGGCCTGCTTCACTGACTCTGCCTTGACTTGACTCTCTGTGTTTGACCTGGCTTGCCCAATGACCATGTCTGAAACTTGCCTTCCCGTGCATGACCCCTGGCTTGGCTACAGTGATTCCCTGTGCCTGCACCCTATCAAGTTTGTCTGGACTTTTAAGCACACCAGTCTACAGTGACATCCAGTCGACACTCCACCATTACTGGCAAACCGTGCTTCTTTGGGCACTGCACTCCCTGTACCCACCTCCAGGGAGGCATTGGATTCAGCCGCAAGGGGAGCCCTCTAGCATCTTGTTAACCTCGCAATAGTTAATAGGGATATGGTGATCCTAGGGATATACTTTCCCCCGCCAGTGCAGCACTCCCACACCTATAAATGAACGTCCCTCCTGGCTATGTACCCCTCGACATATGTTGTTGTGGCCAGAGATTTTAATATGCCCCTTTCCCCATTGTGCATAAGCTGACACCGTACCCTGGTAAAGATTCTGCCTTATCTAAATGGGTGACTTTATACGGGCTTCATGATGGCTGGTGGTGGAAACACCCTGGGGATAGGCAATTCACCTGTTTCTTTTCTACCGACAATACTATGCCCCACGTCGATCTTATATACATGTCCACTGATTTATTAGCCAAACTACTGGAGGTGTCCATACTCCTGAGGGGTAGCTTAGACCATGTTCTGGTGCTGTTGACCTTGTGGTTGTGGAGGGCCCCCTTGGACAAGGTGTGGAGACTCACCTGATACTGGATCTTGGACAAAAGGGTGAAGGCGCCTACTGTTGAGGCAGTCCAAGGTTACTGGCCCATTAATGTGGGTTCTGTTCCTTCAGCCATCCTGTGGGACACCTTTAAGTCTTATGTTTGAGGGCAATACCAAAACCCTGATAGCTAATGCCCGATGGAAACAACAATTTGTGGCAACCTGTAACCCAGTTACGCATTTGGATATACAGATTGCATACCGGGAAGTTAGGCTCCATAGGGTTGAAACTACAGAAAACACCAATTACAGCATCAGGCACAGCGCATTTTTGAGCAGGGAGATAGGACCGGGCTTTTGCTAGCTTGACTCTCTAAAGAACAGACACTTATGACTTGCATAATGCGTATCAGAGATGCAGATGGTGCTATTTTAACTGGTCCGGTGAGCATTAACCTGCTTGGTGGTATTCCCGAGTGTGGCTCGAGGTGGATTTTCTGTACCAAGAGCGGTAACCCCGAGCCACACTCGGTATTGCATCACTGGATCCAAGGCAGCGTTACTCACCTTGTCCCCTGGATCAAGCGATGTCCCCCGCCGTGTCTGCGGGCTGTGTCCTCTGCCCGATGCCTCTGTGTGCCGGCCTCCGTTCCCTGCGAGCGTCGCGTTGCACGGGGGCGGAGCTGGGTGGGAAATTCAAAAAGTGAAACACACAGAACACATACAGTACACTGTAATCTGTAAGATTACATTACTGTATCAAATCATTTCACATCCCATTTGTCCCTAGTGGTTTGCCCAGTGCCCTGCATGAACTTTTATATTATATATGTCATTCTTTCTGCCTGGAAACTTGAGAATGTCCATGGCAACCAAAAAGTGTCCCTTTACATCAAAAGTGGTTTTTGATCAGCTAGAAAACACCGATAGTAAATAAGAATCATTTGCAGAATTGAGTGATACTGATTTTTGAGGAAATTTATCATCAGGCACTGAAAGTGACGACAGCAACAATTCTGCAACTGAGCAAATTTCAGTGTTTTTGGTTTGATTACATCATTGAATACATTTTATTACTATTACATTATTATTTTTGATAATTATTTTTAGTTATTTATTATATTATAATTTATGATTTCATGTTTCAAACCTTTTCATACCCGGGATGTCTACTAGACTCTTGTTTGGACAGATTTAAGTGAGTTATTCCTAATAATTACAGGCCTACAATATAAAACACCAAATTTCCATGCAAAATAATGGTACCACTTTCAGCACCAAAAATCTGAAATAATCATATCGCCAGGGAGGTTAATGCTCGGTTTGCTGTATTTTACCATAAACTTTATTTCTCTGGAGGCTAGTACACTGAGGATGAACTTATTGATAACCTAGCAGTTGTATAGTTCCCCACATTGGCCAGTGAAGTGCAGCAGGCTAATTACTCCATGCAGTCTGGGAAAACACATAGTATGGATGGCCTAGAACAGGGTTTCTCAACCAGGGTTCCGTGGAACCCTAGGGTTCCTCCAGAGGTTGCTAGGGGTTCCTTGAGCAATGAGCAATTTATACCTTTCAGATAAATTCCCACTGACATAATTGATCTTTTTAGCTATCGGTAAGGGAGTAATTCTTCCCAATGACCACAAGTGTAAGGAGCATTTTTCCCATTGACCATCACACTAATGTATCAGGAGTTGTAGATTTTAAATTTTTAGCAGGGGTTTCCCGAGACCGGAGAATTATTTCAAGGGTTCCTCAGTGTTGAAAAGATTGAGAAAGGCTGGCCTAGCATCTGAATTTTATATGACAACATCATATTGAAGTATTGGCCCCTACATTTTTTTTTTGTTTTTGTTAGTGAAGGTCTTGGAGGTCCCAGGCCATTGTGATAGTCCTTCCCAAGCTGGGTAGGGACCCTGAACTTTGTTTGTCATACCGTCCTATATCGCTGTTAAATGTGGACACTACGATATTCACAAAAATCTTGGCTACCCACCTCAATAGTGTCATTCTTTCTTTAGTTCACAGCAACCAATCGGGGTTAATGTCTGGCAAGGGAACAGACATTAATCTTCATAGGCTGTTCACTATTATGAGCTTGGCCACGTCTGGGGGGCCCACAGTTTGGTGGCCTCCTTGGACGCAGAAAAAGCACTTGACTCAGTAGAGTGGCCTTATCATTGGGAGGACAGAGATTTGCAGAGATTTTGTTCCAAATTTATACCTTGGCTCTGACTGCTTTATGTCTTTTATTTGGGAGGGTGTGTCCCCCATGTAGCAAAAACTCTTTCACTGAGAGGTCTTGCCCTTTCTTGTCTTCAAAAATACTATTGGCCTGCATTCTTGATGACATTATGCTGGTGGTTTTTTCCATATATCAGACAACCCAGTGGTTGATTTGGAGGCTGCTTTGCTTGGCTCATACTCCAAACTAAGAAATGTGTTACTTCGTGGACCCCGCTCCATCCCTAACATTACTGTACCCATTAAGACCACCTTTAAGGTGTGGAGGCAACTGGAGGCCTCTATGGTCTCTATGGGGGCTTTGGAGCTTTGATTTCCACATATGCCACTATGGGGTAACAATACGGGGTTAACATAGCAGGATATTATTTTAGGGGGTTCTCTGTTATCCTTTGAATGGCTTAAAGCCATCTACAGTTTGCCTAACAAGATGCTCTTCCGCTATCTACAGCTTCGGCATTCCACCCAAGCCCAATTTACTTTCCCTCTATGGCTGGTCTCTCATCCAGTGGAATCCCTTTAATTAACGGAACAGCTGGACAAACCTTTGTCCTCTCTATACCACTGTATAGAACAGCTAGGTAACGCTAAAGTGACCTTCTTGTATGAGATTTGGCATAGAGACTTACATTCCCTAACTGACTGGGATTGGGAGGAGGGTATCCAACAATATCTACCTCTTATGATATCGGCAAGGGATAGATGGATCCAATTGAAGTTCCTTTATAGAGCATACCACTCTGCTCAAAGATTGTCAACTATCTACACTACTGCCAATCCTGATTGTTCCAAATGTCGGGCCTCAGTGGGCACTTACAGTATCTCATAAAAGTGAGTACACACCTGACATTTTTGTAAATATTTAATTATATCTTTTCATGAGACAACACTGAAGAAATGACACTTTGCTACAATGTAAAGTAGTGAGTGTACAGCTTGTATATAGTGTAAATTTGCTGTCCCCTCAAAATAACAGACAGCCATTAATGTCTAAACCACTGGCAACAAATGTGAGTACACCCCTAAGTGAAATTGTCCAAATTGGGTCCAATTAGCCATTTTCCCTCCCCAGTGTCATGTGGCTTGCTAGTGTTACAAGGTCTCGGGTGTGAATGGGGAGCAGGTGGGTTACATTTGGTGTTATCACTCTCACTCTCTTGGTGACTGGAAGTACAACATAGCACCTCATGGCAAAGAACTCTCTGAGTATCTGAACAAAAATAAGTTTTGCTCAACATAAAGATGGCCTAGGCTATAAGAAGATTATATAAATGCAAATACCGCGCTAAAAGTAACAACCCGTGCTACAGGTGCTAAAACACAATCGTGCAGGAACCCAATTGTGCAAAAAAACATACAATATATAATAAAACATAAATTGTGAATTAAATAATAAATAAATTGTGAATTAAATAAATAAATAAATAATCACACAGCTGCTGCTTTAAATAAAAAATCAAAGATAAAGTCAACACTCGTGTAATAAGTCCAGTGTTAGCAGCGCTTCCAGAGTAATATGGTAGATTACAAAGTAAATAATGATATTAAATGTTCAGTGAAAAAGTGCCAGTGACAGGAAAAATAAATTGCCCGTGCTGGAACCAAAACTTCTTAAACTTATATAAATAATCTTCAATCGAGTCACCAGCAGCCGGGACGCCGAGAGGAGAGGAGGATTCGGACGTACCACTGCTGTTTGGTAACCTGCGTACCTTATGCACATACAATGTCCTGCTGAAACTGTTTAAATGTAAGCCCAATATATGTTTGAATAAATGAGCTAAAATTTTAAAAAGTGATACACTATGAGGGGTGTCTTTTTGATCTTTCTCCTCATGGAGATGTGAGCTGATCAGCTACAGCTTGTGGAGGTGTCTGTTTGGAGGTATATTGGTGAAGGAATCCCCTGGATGTGATTGCAATTATGCACAAGCTGGCTTGAGTGCTCCTGCAGTGTTGGATTGGAAGCAGACATTCTGGGTGTGATGATCCTATGCTGAGTTCCCCACAGATATACCCAAAGGCGCTGTTTATCCATATTTCTGGTGACCCTCCAATTTTTACCTTTTTGCACGTGGTGAACAGAGGTGGAGGACACTGATTGAAGATTATTTATATAAGTTTAAGAAGTTTTGGTTCCAGCACGGGCAATTTATTTTTCCTGGCACTGGCACTTTTTCACTGAACATTTAATATCATTATTTACTTTGTAATCTACCATATTACTCTGGAAGCGCTGCTAACACTGGACTTATTACACGAGTGTTGACTTTACCCTAGCTATAAGAAGATTGCCAAGACCCTGAAACTTAGCTGCAGCACAGTGGCCAAGACCATACAGAGGTTTAACAGGACAGGTTCCACTCAGAACAGCCTCGCAATGGTCGACCAAAGAAGTTGAATGCACATGCTCAGCGTCATATCCAGAGGTTGTCTTTGGGAAATAGATGTATGAGTGCTGCCAGCATTGCTGCAGAGGTTGAAGGGGTAGGGGGTCAGCCTGCCAGTGCTCAGACCATCAAATTATTCTGCATGGCTGTCGTCCCAGAAGGAAACCTCTTCTAAAGATGATGCACAAGAAAGCCTGCAAACTGTTTGCTGAAGACAAGCAGACTGGACATGGATTACTGGAACCATGCCCTGTGGTCTGATGAGACCAAGATAAACTTATTTGGTTCAGATTATGTCAAGCGTGTGTGGCGGGAATCAGGTAAGGAGTACAAAGACAAGTGTGTCTTGCCTACAGTCAAGCATGGTGGTGTCATGGTTTGGGGCTGCATGGGTGCTGCCGGCACTGGAGAGCTACAGTTCATTGAGGGAACCATGAATATCAACATGTACTGTGACATACTGAAGCAGAGCATGAACCCCTCCCTTTGGAGACTGGGCCACAGGGCACTATTCCAACCTGATAACAACCCCAAACACACGTCTAAGATGAATACTGCCTTGCTAAAGAAGCTGAGGGTAAATGTGATGTACTGGTCAAGCATGTCTCCAGACCTAAACCCTATTGAGCATCTGTGGAGCATCCTGAAATGGAAGGTGGAGGAGTGCATGGTCTTTAACATCCACCAGCTCTGTGATGTTGTCATAGAGGAGTAGAAGAGGACTCCAGTGGTAGTCGGTGAAGCTCTGGGAACTACATGGCCAAGAGGGTTAAGTAAGTGCTGGAAAATAATGGTGGCCACACTAAATATTGACACTTTGGGCCCAATTTGGGCATTTTCACTTAGGGGTGTACTCACTTTTGTTGCCAGTGGTTTAGACATGAATGACTGTGTGTTGAGTTATTTTAAAGGGACAGCAAATTTACACTGTTATACAAGCTGTACACTCACTACTTTACATTGTAGCAAAGTGTAACTTCTTCAGTGCTGTCACATGAATAGATATAATAAAATATTTACAAAAATGTGAGGGGTGCACTCACTTTTGTGAGATACTGTATATTCATATGGTTTGGTCTTGTCTTCGGCTGCAGGCTTTCAGGGAGGTGGTGACATCTGAGGTGGGGAATGTAAGTGGACTGACGATCCCTATGGATCCATTTATGTTGTTACTGGGAGTATATGATACGATTGCTACCACACAATACACCAGTCTGTTTCTGTTTTATGCCTTCTACTGTGCTAGAAAAGCTATCCTCCCTTCATAGCTCAATGGTGCAACCTGATTAATACTGTTCTCCCACTTTACATACTTACATGCCTAGGCTGCAAATGTCCCAAAAAATTCCACAAGATATGGGCTGCGTGGATTTGGACCTTACTATTTGAGGCTCCCTTCTCTTTGAGTTCCTCTTTACTTTGTCTATCCTTCCCTCTCTCCAGCTTTCTCCTTCTCCCCCCCTTTTCCTTATTCTTTTTTCTTCCCTCATACCCCCCCCCTTTTTATTTGTGAAATAAAAACCAAAAAATTTCAAACCGCTGAAGCTGCTATCCACAAAGTACTAAACCACTCAAAAATAAAATAACAATAATACAGTCCTTACAGTCCAAATTGCATATCAGTGACTAACATATGAAGATGATATATAGTCCAAAATCTTGTATAAAGGTGCTCCAAGATCATCAGAAAAAAAGTGCTGAAGAGCTTCAAGTAAACAAGCCGTGCACACACTTCGTATCCCCACTCACCAGAAAAAATGGACCCTTAGCTTTTTAGTCTGGGGGTCAGACACGCTTATATCTGGTATTGAGAATGACAGGTCTCATAGGCTTCTTTAATAGGTCTCCAGCATGCTATTATTACAAACAGCCAAAAATATTCACCGGGCTCAATAAAAAAGAAAAGTGCTCATAGTGAAGTACTGTAAAAAAACTTTAATTGCGCCATAAAAACACACTTACAGAATTGCTGTAAATAATGGGCATCAAGACAATAGTGAGGCTCTATCGGGTTTGCCACAGCTTGAGATGCATTCCACGGAGGGCGGAAGTGACATCTAAGGCCAGGGAACCGGAAATTGCGTCAACGCATTGTGCCCCTCCCACAGGGCATCATTTGTTCCTCCCTTCCATGCAGTTGAGCACTTGCCATTTTCTGTTTAAAGATTTTTATTGTATTTTGTACAAGATACAAAAAAAAATATAGAAAAATAGATAACAACATAAGAGACCTACTGGCCTCCAACATATTGGCAAATGAAGAAAGGTATGTGTTAGCCTCGCAGGGCCAATAGCGGAAAAACGGTCAGTGAACAAGAATATACTCAAAAATACAAGCATTTACCAGGCCTGAGCTGGTTGGAGGACACAATGATTTGACTTTCCTTCAGGCTTACTCTCTACAAGGTAATTTTCGACCCACCCCCAACAGGAAAAAGCTGTGTGTCGAGAAGCACCAAGACGAACCAAAAGGATGATAAAATTCCTCCAGCGACAATATTTGTAAATACCCTCTTATTATACCCAATGATGACCTACCGGCTACAGTCGGCTACAGTCGGCCTGGAAATCCCATAAAGTTAATGACCAGATCCCTCCACTCTGGAAGAGGGAAGACAGAAGTCAAAAACATAACTAATTACAATAAGGTACAAGCCCTGGAACTCAACCCCAGTCCAGGGGTTTAATGATGCAATTCTGTCATTAACACTACAGCAAGAGCCAACATGAAGAAGTAAGGCTTAAAAGAACCGGAGAAGCAATAGAAAAACATAGAGAGGAGTAGAAGAGAGCAGAAAAAGGAGAGAGAGTCGATAAGGTTAGGGCACCAGGGAGTTTTAGAATATAAGCGAGACTCAATTAGATCATAGAGGAATATTCAGGTATGCCTTCCAGGGGTCCCAGATTATATCAAATTTGGGTGATGTATCTAATATTATATAGGTGATCCTCTCCCGTGTCAGGATCAAAGACATTTTTTGTTTAGCGGCTTGGAAGGAGACTGAAGGGCTTTTCCATGCCCTGGCGATTGTAATTTTGGCTCCCAGAAGAATGAAGTGGGTACGTTTAAAAAGGGGCTTGGTGAGGCCTTCAGGCCTGGCGTTAAGGAGGGCTATTTCTGGGTTCTGGGGAATCGCCTGCCCTGTGACTTTTCTTAGTAAGTGAAATATTCTGTTCCAGAAGCCTCGGACACGTGGGCATTCCCACCAAGTGTGGAAGAAGGAGCCCAAGAGTCCGCAACCCCGGAAACACAAAGCAGAGGGTTTTGGGAACATGGCCGCCAGTCTGGTTGGAACCAGGTACCAGCGCGTGAAGACCTTAATGTTGGCCTCCCGTAGGGCAACATTAATCATCCCCTTGGAGGATCTCTGAAACAGGGAATTCCACTTCTCTACACCCCAATCAACCCCCAAGTCTTTTTCCCACTTATTAACAAAGGTGGGTTTATCCGGATATTCCGTCAGGGATGCATAGATTAATGAGATACAACCTGTATGGTCCTCAAATTCTGAACACCATTTTTCGTAAGGAGTAACTCCCGTAGAATCATTTCTAAGCCTCCATAAAGAGGACAGAAAGTGATATATTTGTTGAAAACTAAACTTTTCGGCGAGGGGCATGTCCAATTTGCTAGTGCAATATGCTAGAGTGATAGGACCCATAGAAGTAAAAAAGTGTCCTATGTTATATAAACCTTTGTTTGTCCACCATTGAAAGGCCTGGATTTCAAGGCCTGGGGGGAATCTGGGATTGTTGAATAAATGATCCAGGGGACGTAGATGTGATATTAAGTAGGGGGGTTTAAGCACAGAATCGAAGAGGGTCATAGAGTGAGATAGAGTAGGCGCTAGGATTGAGAGCCTCAACTTACGGGGAGCCCCCACCAAAAAGTCAATAGTGTTTAGCGGAACAGACTGTCGCTCCATCGCTATCCAGTCGGGCCTGTCTCCCTTAGCGTATATATATCTGAAAACTGGGCTGTTTGGGCGGCTTGATAGTATTTATAGAGGTGTGGGAGTCCCAAACCACCCTGGGCACGTCTCCTATATAAAACATTAGCTTGACATCTATAACCCCTCCGACCCCAGACAAACTTAATTATACGAGATTGCAGCGTTTGCAGTTGTTGTTTCCTCATAGGAATTGGAAGGGATCTGAAGAAGTACAGGACTCTGGGCAGTAAGGTCATCTTGACCGCATTTATTCTGCCAATCCATGAAAGACCCTCCTGATCCCACCTGGACAGATCCTCAGAAAGTTTCTGAAACAGCGGAGGGTAGTTGGCCTCATATAAGTGTTTGATATCAGCTGTCAGGCTGACCCCTAGGTACAGGATGCTTTGGGAATTCCATGAAAACTTGTATATTTCTCTGAGCTTCTGGACCGTGGGTGCCGCAACAGAATCGTTTAAGGCCGCCGATTTCAACCAATTTACGCAGAGTCCAGAAACCTCCCCAAACTCATGAAGTAAACTGATAATTTGGGGAGTGGAAGACAAAGGTGTAGTGATAAATAAAAGCAGATCATCTGCAAAAAGAGCACATTTATGTGACTGTGGTCCACAATGTACTCCGCATATTTCAGGGTTTTCTCTGATTGCAATAGCGAGAGACTCGATCGCTACAGCAAAAATTAAGGGAGATAGGGGACAACCCTGTCTAGTGCCCCTGGCAATATTAAGTGGCTCTGAGTAGAAGTTTTGTCATTTGGCCTGGGCGCTAGGGTTGGAGTAAAGGGCTTTTAAGGTTTGGATACATTTTGGGCCAAAGCCCCATCTGGAGAGGATCTCAAACAGGTAGGACCATTCTACTGAGTCAAATGCTTTTTGGAGGTCCACCGATAACATGTATCCCTCCTGATGGGGCCCCCCATCCCAATTCAAATTTAAAATTGAGATAATATCCACCGCTCTACGAATCTGATCTGGACCCTGCCTTCCCGGGATAAAGCCTACTTGGTCTTTGTGGAGATATTCACTTATAAACTCAGACATTCTATTGGCCAGAACTTTAGTCAAGATTTTAAGATCATTATTAATTAGCGAAATGGGTCGGTAATTACTAATAATGGAGGGATCCTTACCGGGTTTCGGAATTACAGTGATGAAAGCTAGATTGGCCTCCTTCTGGAGCAAAGACCCTGCTTGGAGGGAATTAAAATGTTTGGCCAAATAGGGAGCGACTATGGGGCCAAAGGTTTTATAGTAGCCTGTGGAGAATCCATCAGGCCAAGGGGCAGAACCCTTCTTAAGTTTATTAATTACCTCCATAATCTCGGCTGCCGTAACAGGTTGTTCAAGGGACTCCCTATGTACCGGAGCGAGTTTAGGTAGCGAGATCTTATTCAGAAAGGTATCCAGAGGTCTTGCTCCCCGCCTCATATAGACTGACGTAATATTTCAGAAAAGAGCTCATTATTCTTTGGGGATTCTGAGTTAATTCCCCCCCAACATCCCTTATATTAGGGAAGGAGAAGGTCCGAAATCTAGGGGACAGCCTGGCAGCCAGTTTAGGACCAATTTGATCTTTTTGCAAATAAAAATGAGATCTTTTCCATTGGATTTGTTGTTCCGTCAACCTTAGTCCATCCCATCGAGAATTGGAGCGGAACTGGTGGTCCTGCCTTGTTGTTTAGGTTACCTTTTCTAGAGTAAAAATAAACGTTTTTCTAGTTTAACCAGGATTTGACCGACGGTCCGACAGGGGATCTAAAGCCTGGAAGAGGAAGGGATTATATTCCCTACAACCCCCCCTTAATTGAGTCTTAGGGGTTTCTTATTACTCGAGAAAAGACTTTATAATGCAGTCAGATATACTCCGCCCCTCGTTCTGGAGACCTATGGAAAGACTTATTCTAGAGCGATGGATTTGAGCGAGGCCATGTATCCCTCAGGGAACTTGTTG